>SSNR01000016.1:613730-674959 GCA_006937965.1 Callopanchax toddi
ATGGTCTTCTAGACTTTAGCTACTTGGAGATGGTCTTCTAGACTTTAGCTACTTGGGAATGGTCTTCTTGACTTTAGCTACTTGGAGAAGGTCTTCTAGACTTTAGCTACTTGGGAATGGTCTTCTAGACTTTAGCTACTTGGAGATGGTCTTCTAGACTTTAGATCCTTGGAGATGGTCTTCTAGACTTTAGATCCTTGGAGATGGTCTTCTAGACTTTAGCTACTTGGAGATGGTCTTCTAGACTTTAGCTACTTGGAGATGGTCTTCTAGACTTTAGCTACTTGGGGATGGTCTTCTAGACTTTAGCTACTTGGAGATGGTCTTCTAGACTTTAGCTATTTGGGGATGGTCTTCTAGACTTTAGCTACTTGGGGATGGTCTTCTAGACTTTAGCTACCCTATTTTTCGACTTCATTTGTTTTTTAAGATTCTCTTTAATCGGAATTCTTTCATTAGATGATTTTTTTTTACAAAAGTTACTTTCACTTTTTTCAGTTAGACTTTATTTTACTGAGCATTAGAGGTTGTACTTTATTCATTGAAAGGGTACCAATGATTTTATCCCCATCTGTCTCCCTATGGCACTATTCTGAAACAGTAAACACATCACAACAATAGACAATCTGGCTTTTCTCTGAGACAGTGTGACATTAAATCAGAACATTGATTAACTTAGCATTTTCTTTTGAAATCCTTCACTCCAAACAGTGCCCCTTTTGCTTTAAAGCTTTACTTTTAGTGCAGGATTTTGAAGCTCCTGAACCCCAAGAGCCTGTTCTGTATAATGCTGTGAATCTTTTAGCTCATTGACCAAGGACGGGGAACCTTGCAGTCATTTCTTGGCAAAAGCTGCCCCTGCAGCAGCTGCTCCGAGACATCGTCATCACTCTTCCTGTAACGAGCCCAGGGTGAGATGGGAATGTTGGGCGGCAGGGCTGAGGATCGCCACTCGATGTTGAGGGAAAATCCCCGCAGTGACACAAGCTGTCTACACGAAACATGTGAGAGTCTCTTCAGGTGAGCCGCTCAAGTGTCCTCATTAACAGAGTTTCATGAAGTCCTAACTTCAGCTGACTTCCGATCCGATTCTTTCCATTTGGTTTTCTATTATTACATCCTTGTCATGCACTTAAATGTCACTCCAGTCTAATATACTTGACTGATGGCCTTATCATAAATGAGAACATACAAGAGCGATTAATAAACCTTGAACAGTGTTTGACGATTTCCCCCCAGCACATCGTAATTTCATGCCCTCTTGTCTCGAATCACTTCATAGCAGGCAATGACAAGTAATCGGCCACATTTGTTGTTAATCAGCACAAAGATCCACGCAATTCCTTCAATGCAGCCGCTTCTTTTTCCCTTCCTTCATCTGTTTCCCAAACCCCAAGAACCCGGGCAGAGAAAAAGGCAATTAAGCTAATGCAGTATGGGTGTCATAAGGTTGTAGATATTTCAAGAGCGGAGCAATTTACCACTTGGCGAAAAGAGGAGAGGCCCTGCTAAAACATTCCACTCTCTCACAGATTTATTATGCTTTTAGTTGCTTTATATGTGATACAATTAGCGGTAGGTGCCAATAAGGCCCGCAGCTCAAGGACGTGGTCATCGCCTGGCCATCTGTCATTAATTGCATTATTCTGTTATGCAGCAGGCGGGAAGGCGAGTGGGCAGGCCCAAAAGGGTGAGAGTTGAGCCGAATGTCACGAGGCACATCACACCACAGGTGTGGATGGTCCGTTCATGTCGCCGTGCTTTAGTGGATAAAGAAATGGGACAGTGGACGTGTCCTAGAAAACCGTCAGGATCTTGCAGCGAACGCGTCCAGATTTCTGAGGGATTTAATTATCGTACTTGGGTTTAATTAAGACACGCAGATTATATTCAGAGCTGATGTCTTATTGTTGGGGATGTCTGTTTTATGTTCAAAAGAATAAATGAATAAAAACGGCGTTGTGGGACGGGAGGGAAGACCGTCCAATTTAGACGTTGTCATCCGGCAGCCCCATTACAGCCTTATCATCTCATTTAGCTGCGTCGTTTTCATTGAAGGGGTGCAGAACTGCAGAGGGCAGCAATGATATGTACAAGGACAGCTCTCTTGTGCCATGTTATCAGGAAGAGGGGGGGGGGGACTGCAAATGATCCCTTTGTGCTCACACACATCAGCAGCATGTATGTATGTGTGAGGAGCAGCCAAACGGACTCTTAATCTACTCTTCTTAAATCAAGGATCTGGGTCCAGCTCATTTTATGGTTTCATCTCCGTGTGTAGTCTGATACCTAAATAAAAAGAAAGAAGGGGGACAACCTGCTGCAGTAATAAACGTTTACTCCCTCCTACAGAATACCACTGATATCTGCTGCTAGTGCCTTTTAACAGTTCTTTCTAGTGTGACAGGAACACTCTATACCAAGGGGTGCAATGTGGAAAATTTAGAAGGAGGCGTTAAAAGCCTCCGAAAGGTCAGACAAAACCAGCGTCAGACACATGTGGTCTGTTCCATACAGTCTTTTGAGTCAGGTATCCATTACTGTCGAAGAAAATATTGGTGAAGCAAAGACGTGCAGCATGATGCAACACTTACCGGTAAATGTTTCAGATGTGCAAACAAATTTTAATATCCCAACCAACATGACAATATAACAATACAGCGACTGTGTTTGTGATAACTAGTGATGAGTCTCTCACACGTTTACAGAATTGTTTTAATTCAGTCTCACTGGAGGGTTTTCCAGCATGGATTTTCAGAATTTTCTGGTAGACATCAGAATTCATGGTTCCATTAAGTCATCCAGGTCCTGAAGCAGCATCCACAGACCATCCCACTACCACCACCATCTCTGACTGTTGCTACCATCACCCTGAGCTGCATGGTGCCCTAGGCGAATAAGGATTTTGGCGCCCCCTACTGCCCAGAACAGAAACAACGAAAGTCAATAACTGGATTACATTTTTAAAAATGTAATACCTCTACTTTGGGCCCATTTTAGGTTGATGATGAAGATGGTGATGAAGATAAGCTGTCGCTGTATGCGGTTTTTGGTGTGTGTTGCACTAGTGCTGGGCAAAATACTCACAGACTGGATCGAATCATGGATTTCAGTCAAAGATTGGATCATTTTTCGAATCGGCATAAAGAAAAATAATAGACAAAATACTTTGATCTCTATTTATTTTGTGGCAACATTTTCCTGCTCAATCCTCTGATGTTTTTTCTCAAATGCAAAGTTACTTCATCTCCAGATGGAACAGGACACACACCTTCCAGAAAGTTACACTTTTATCTTGTCAGATGACAGAATATTTTCTCCAGAAATTTTGGGGATCATCAAATTTTTTAAATAAATGTGAGACGGGCCTTTGTGTTGTTTTGAGCAAAACAACACAAAATTCAATGTACAAACATCAAATCAAAATACAAAATACCAATCATCTGAGTGAAAAAGGGGGAGGAAGAAGAAAAATCTTATATGACCTACCCCCTTCAACTGAATACAAAATAAATTACAAAATGGCCTTATACACACAAAAGTAAACAGCTTTCTTTTCTTTACAAACAATATCAGAAATAAAACATATCAATCATTCACTCACGAGATCATAGGATTTTATAATGTTTTCTTTATACATTTTCTTAAATTGATCAGTTGTTGAACATTTTTTTCAAATCATCATCCAGGTTAGTCCATAGTTTTACTCCATATACTGAAATGCACATTTGTTTTAATGTAGTTCGTACAAATATTCGTTTAAACTCAAACTTCCAGTGGTGTCTCGTCATGTAGGGCCGGTAGGTCCCGGCCCCAACAGCCACCAGATGGCGCTGTGGGGATCAGTGGGAAAGAATAGTCTGTTTTTAGACTAATACTGCATAAAAACCCATTCTGTTACTAAGATATTCTGTTATAAATATCTGTGTAATCATATCTAAGTCTTTGCTTTGATACTGACAAACTAAGGAGGTTAAATCCTCTTGAAATCCTGGCGACGGGCCAGCCCCTCACAGCCTGTTTAAAAGACGAGCATCTGAAAATCACTGGGCGCATGCGCAACACGCTCTCAATAGACACACATGGGGCACGAAGCGCTGGGCCCCAAACCCAGACAGTCCAATTAAAACACTGGAATATCACACGTGACGCTACCTTCACGTTCGGTGGGAAAGCAGAGCTTCTCAATCTAGTGTTGTTTAGCTCGTTAGCTACCAGGACAAAAAGACAATTCGAAGTAGATTTTTAAAATGATTTGCATCTTTTCTTTTAAAGAAATGAACAACGCTGGTGAGTGAACCTTTATTTGCAATTTCATGTATAAAATAGTTGTTTTCTTAAATTAGATTTAGATTAAATTGCATTTTCAATGTGAAAGTTTGTGCTACAGCTATATATTTGAGTTGTGCCCCACCTAACATATGATGCCAGAGATGCCACTGCAAACTTCTTTCTACTTTTTCCATCATTTGAGATCAAAACAAAAAACTTCTGTAACTTTGTTGGCAGTAACTTATTTTTAGCCTTGAACATAATTAGTAAAAATTTCAAATTAACCAAATCTCTGAATTTCATAGTTTTTGACTGAACAAACAAACAATCTATATGTTCTCTTGGATTTACCTTATATAAAATTTTTTAATCTAATTTTTGCTTCCCATTCGACTTCCTGTTCTGTCATGACCTGTAAACTTAACGACCTGATGCTGCAGTGCTTTGGATGCTGAATTCATTTTGAACAGGTCGGGATGTGTTGCTTTTTGAGATCTTTTAGCCTACTTCATGCTGTCAGACAGTGATTTCTGAATTCTACAGGTCTGAGTGTGGCTACTGGAACTGAACTCGGCTTTCCAAATAATCACAGTTCCTTTTTGAGTTAACAAGGAATGCAGTTATTTTATTACAGGAGGCTGATTTGGATAGCTTTGTTCTCTTAGGAAACAAAAACATTTGAAAAGTGCATTTTATATTTACTCTGGTTATCTTTGTCTGATATTGAAATGTGTTTTCTGATCTGAAACATTTACGTGACAAAGCTAGAAGAAGGCAAATATTTTTTCACATCACTGTAAAAAGTACATGTGCGTGGAAATCTAATACCAGCCTAAACCCCTCCAACAGCAGAACTTTGGAGTTTGCAAGCTTAATAGGATTTGATCTAAATTTAGAAGAAACGTGTCTGACTCGCATTTAAAATATGGATACCTGAGCAAATTGCTACCTTGCGTTGCTTTCTGACAGTGTGTCATGATAAGTAACACTTTTTGCTGCCAAGAGGGACATGAGGTCTATTTTGGGGGAACTGCAACCCCCTTCTCCTTCTCTCACTCATCAATGAAAGCATGTAAAAAGCAAGATGGCTCCCTGTTGGGTTTTTGAAGGACAGGTGGGGAGATGAGTTCCTGACACACTTTTGGCACGTGTTCGTAAAATCGCTCGTTTCGTCAGCCTCTGACAGCCCTGGGTTTAGAAGTGAAGGGGGCTTAAATTGAGAAGTTAGCAGAGATTCAAATGACCATTTTCTGCTTCAATGTTGTTGTTTTTTCCCATTCTTCTTTTTTGTTTCCATTGATGGCAATGGCTAGGAGGTAAGAGTTGCTTCAGCAATGGGATGAATGTGAGGCTCATCCACAGACAGGTCAAAAGCCTACAGATTCACAGAATTATATGATAAATTTGGAGCATTAAATGCACTGACGAAGGCAAAATCAGCATGCTTAGGTCTACTTTCTAAATTGATTCTGCATCAGTCAGACAAACCTGAAGTGTTTAAGTTAGCCACATCTGACAATACAGGCCTTAAAGGAAGAGCAGATGAAATGAAAGTGAGTGCAGATCAATGGGCACAGACAGGATTTGTTGATTGGTTAGGGAATGGCAGGCTGGAATGGACCATCTGGCCTGCTCTGCATAGGCTTCCCATTTGAATTGCAGATTAGAGGTAGACATAAATTTTGGAATGCGAGGTGACAGACTTCACAGTGGAAAAATCTAAGCAGAAACAACAAACTGCTCGAAGGCCGTTTTTCCAGATGAAACAATGACACGCAAAGCTAAATTAGGAACAAAGGGGTCTTTTGTTTTAGCACATGTTGCACTGGTGATCAGGAATGATATACTGCAGTGTTTTGGATTGATGAAAAGAGGAGTAAACTTCTCCAAACATCTCGATTCTTAAAACGAAGGGTATCTTTGCTAGAATCTCATACTTGTGAATTATGTTAATCCTATTACTTGTTTTACCATTAATTAATGTAGAAAACAAACATGGGACATCACCAACTAAAAGAAGATAACTACAGGAAAAAACTTTTATGATGTTTTAGAAATATTAAAGTCTCAACGTTAAAACACCCTCTCTGGATCAGCTGCACCTGAGGATTTAACTCAGTAGTTTCACTCCAGGCCAATAGGTGGCGATATTGTTATGGTTTTTCAAAACAGAAGAATGTTAAATTGTTTCTCACCATGATTTGGACATAAAAATGTGTTCATGAGTGATTAGTTCTCCAAAGGTGGATTGAAAAGCTTTGGTTTGACTCTTGGAGTTTGGGTTTTTGGTGACACTTTTTGAATTGAATTTGAGATGTTGCACATGATGCTACTGAGGCACATGGATTGTGATTTCACAAAAATCGGGGCAACATGCTATGGGTTGGATAAAGGCCTTCTATAATGTGGTATTAGCACCTGCCTAGAAAGACAGCATGTAATTAAAGGCATTTTAAGAGTTTCTCATGTATTTAACCTTGTTTTTAATGATTGAAGGTGCACATCACACATTATGGAGCAGAGAGATTTAAACAGTTGAAATTACTGCTCAGACTAAAGGTTTATCTCTACAGTAATGTTGCCTTGTTATTATTTTCTGCCTAACAGATGTTGAGTTTTGCAGGTCTGTGCAGACAACAGCGGACTCTTTACCCTTTTCATTTGTTATTTGAAAATCTTCCATATCAGTAAAGATTGACTTCAGTCTTCATGTGTGAATGTATGTATAAGACCCAGCCCTAGGACCCACAAGAGACCGGGTTGGTAGATGGACAAACATTTCAACATGGTCTTAATCCACCTTTAAATATTTTTTTCAGCTTATAAAAAAAGTGTTACACTTTGGCAAAGTCAGGGTTTTTTGTGTGAGAATCTAAAATGAAGAGAAAGGAGGCAAGAGGACTGAAGTCACAATACTTAATTAAATAAAGTGAATACTGGCATGGAAACAAAAACTAGGGGAATCTGGGTGGAAAACACAGAGATGCAACATTTAGGAGATTATATGCAAGGGCAGGTGATCATTGGAATGAGGAGCAGCTGGGTTGATTAACTGAATGAGGAACCAGAGGAGAGTTGTGGAGGAGTGACTAGGGAGACACAGGGCAGTAAGCCGAGTCAAAACTACTGTAAACCAACAGAACTCGAACGGAGACAGGTCTGGACCTGAATGGTGAGTTTACGCTGCCAACATAGTTGTTTCTGTTTACATTGAAATGCACTATTCTTCCTGCAGTACCTTTCCTAACCAGTAGGTGTCCCACAGAGAAAATAATACAGTCACATAAAGAGCAGCAGAGGAAGAGTTTACAGGAAGTGCAGGCTCTAACTAAAATGTAAATGTATTTGCTCATGGTGGAGATAAAATCTATGAATAGCGTTCAAATCTTATGAATGTGTTATTGTCAGGGGTGCACATAAGTGGTGCACAAGTGCACATGTATGCTAAACATAACGCATGTGTAGCAGTTCCTTCTGCTACTACAATTCTAGGTGTTATATCTGCAGTATCAATTAGGCTTGGGCGGTAATACCGTGTACAGCCGGTATTGAAAAATAGCAACGATATCTGTTTCAATGCCGTCATGAAAAAACTGTACAGTCAGCGCTGGACTGCCGGTGAGACGATGGTAACTTTGGGCCAGTCTGGGGCGCTCGCGTAGACCGCTATCCGAGCAGCTCGTTTTAATCAGCACTTCCTTGTTGCGGAGTGAACTCGTATAGGTGTGTTCGTGCACTTACAGTCAACAGCGGTAGCCGTCCGAACCAAACATCAGCTGTTAGTGCTCATGGTGGGAGCCATGACCGAAAATTCCCGGGCTGAATTATGGTCCCAGTCCAACCCTGGTCATGGTAAAAACGTATATTGCGGGGAAATGTGGAGGAAGTTTCACAGTATCAAATTTGGATACCGCCCAAGCCTAGTATCAGTCACAGCCTGTGATTACACACTGACGAGCTGCAGCCTGAGCGGCTCGCTATAAGTTTCACTTTCACTTCTCATTGAGAGGCGACCACGAACTCATACGGCAGCGGCAGCGGCAGCTTAGTAAAACACACGCTGCGGCGCACTCAATTTACAAAATATTTTTTGAAATGACTATTTAAACCATTCATTAATTAATTGTAGTATCAGACTTTAAAGATGTAACATGTGTTCTTAATGCAATAACAGGCTTCACTGTAAGCACAAAAGAATTAGCCTGGTAGTTCTGTCTGATGATCTGTGCAAATATTAAGACTTTTGGTTGAGCAACTATTCTCTATACTGTTTTTAACTTTGTGTTTATTTGTGTTATAATTGTATCCAACCTTAAATGTGTCTGTAAAGTAAACCTCAAACATTTTGTTGTTCTTTTAATTCTTTACAAGAATGTGCTGAAGTCGTTTTCTCCATCTAAAGGTGGATCTATATGTCCCTTTTCATTGGTTTTAATAATTACACCCTTTTGCTTCCTAAAGATTACCTTACCTTCAGGCATGTGGACTCCTGCATCCCAGAAAATCCAAAGGACTTTTGTTTTACTCAACACTTTTAAAATGTCAGCCATAACGTGTAACTGTGCTCAATGTTTATGAACAAGCATAAAGGCAAACTTAGTGTAGTGTCACAGCCAAGCTATTATGCAATAAAAGTTAACGTCCATGAAGAGAGGAAATAAGAGGACAGTGCAGTCATTAAAGAGGAAATTACTGCTGTGTCACTCAAATGAATGTGCTGCCCAGTAACAGCGTTGTAGATTCTGGTGCAGTTGTGGCTGCAGCATGAAAACTTTGGAACTGATCAAATGGTGAGGCTGTTTGTTGAAGGTGGGGATCGTACACAAGATGACTTCTCGTGAGGTACTTAATAACATCGTAAGTACTGGAAAATCAATAGACCGGATGTCCTGGTTTTACTTTATATAAATGTATATCATCAGAGGTTAATGCCTTTCCATGTCGGAGAACTCGAGCCTCGAGGAAACAAGCTTTGATGGTCTGATGGAAACAGGAGCTGAGCACATGGTCAGGAGCATCTCTGGTATTACATCCTCCTGTGAAAATGTTGCTCTGATATTACCCAGAAAGCCCTGGGAGGATACATGGGATGAGCCTCGGCCACACTGCAGTGTCTGGTTTTTCAGGAAATATAAAAAACGGGCACAAATATTAAAGACATAACGTAGACTGTAGTTCAAGACTGATTAAAACTCGGTTTTATATGTTTATACATTTATTACATTCAAGTGCTTCTAATTTGTCACCAACAGGTTTATGTATAAAGGATTCTCAGACTGTATAAAGTCATACAGAGGTTAGGTGTTTCGAGGAATATAAAGATGTACTATGGCCACATGGAAGAAACAAAATATAAAGAGAAATGTTCTTATTGTTATGAGAATAAAAGTTAAAATGTCGAGGGGAAAAAAAGTCTCAAACTTATGGTATTTTTTCTAAAAAGTCAAAGTATCAAGCAAAAAGGTCAAATATCAATAATGAAGAAAAATGTTTGAGAAAAAAATGAAATGTTGAAACATTTCTTTACAATACTACCATATTTTCAGAAAATGCAAAAAAAGGAAAAAATATAAAAACTGAACTATTTCAAAATAGATGATCCCTCTCTATATATATACTGTTTAGTTCAGTCACTCCCTGTCGGTTCCTTGTGTTGTATCCCCAGCTTCATGTGTCTCCTGAGTATATCCAGCAATAAAGCTGTTTTGTGTTCTACCTCAGCTGTTCCTGCCTCCGTCCTCCTGCGTTTGGGTCCTGCACTCCCCAGTCATGACACAGAAAGAGTTGCAAATGTCATCAAAAAAAAGAGGAAAATATAAAAAATTAAGTTGAAAAAAACCCATAATGTTTAGAAAGAGTTTGTTCAAAATCTCATTCCTAGAGTAAAGAGTAAATTTATAACACGAGAAACGAGACAAAGTAAATCTCATTGTGCTGCTGAATTCTTCAGTATTTGTTCCTTTTTTCATTATTATGTTACTGAAGCTATAGATTAGTTTACTGAGTAAAATAAATAGAATAAATTAACAAATAAGATTCATTTTCCTAAATCAGTCTTTCGTCCTACAGCAGCTGTGAACAATAATGAAAGTACTTCCTTCAGTCCTTCACAATAAGAGCCCCAAACATACACATGTATATCAAAATACACACAAAGTATTTGAAGCTTATAAAATAATGTATTATCTTTGATCTCTGGTACTCATGCTGCAGCCTAAACTGATATTTGAGAAGTCATTCACAGGTTGTTTTAATTCAAACCTCTAATGTCACCAAAACTCATTTCAACAAATCAGCTCATGTGTAGCTTTTAGTTTAGATTCCCCTTTAAAGGAATAAAAATTTGACTCGCATTAAAACACCATCATAAATAAGCCTTTTCTTGTTCTTGACTAAATAAATAAATGACTGCATGTTTTTTTGAAGTAATAAAGAATCTAAACTGAGTGGTTACAGCCACTTCACGTGGGCGTCTTTCAGCTGCAGACAGGCGGTGCAGCTGCATGCAGAGGTACCGACGTGGCTCCTTCTTCTTGATTCAAGGTCCCGGCGATGGTTATGCCTTTGTGTCGGCAAAAAACTTCACAAGGATAGCTTTGCATAACATATTTGTTTGCTGATTACATAAAGCATTGCATCCCACGCTTCTCAATGGCAGCTCCAGACCACCTACTTCTTAACACATGCTCTGGGAAATGGTGCTTGGAAAAGAGCAATTATTAAACACTTCTGATGTGCAGTAAATGAGATATTCTTTAACATTTCAGGTACTTGTGTCATAAATATGTTGGACTCTGACTCTAAAGTTTGCTGGCCAGAGGGGAAGTTTTGCTGCAGACCAGAGAAGAAGAAGAAGAAGAGCAGGCTGACCTTAGAGAAGGACACTCAGCTAGCTGCCACAGACAGCAGATTACACTTTATCACATTTAAAGGACTGGGACCTTGAAATAATGCACCTTTAATAAAATTACCTGCCAATAGCGCAGGAAGGGGAAAAAACTAACACACACACACACACATCTTTTGAGTGTCACCTCATATCTGTTCTGACCCTGAGTAAAGATCTTCTGCTGGTGGAAAGTTTTTTATCTTCCTAAACCTGATTTTGGTTGAGTCGTGACAAGTGATTTGAATCTGACTCAAACTGTTTCATTTGTATTTATGTATTTAGATTGTATATTTATACTTGGTTAAAATGTTAAATATTGTTATGATAAATATAAATGTAGCTGTTTTCAGGATGTGATATGTATGACAACTAGTAAAAATACAACATTTTTATATTGAGCATGTTTTTGCTTATTCAGGAATGTACCTTTAAGGTCCATTTTTATTATGATCTTGTCATAAAGGTGCCACAAAGTCATTTTTCACAAGCTTTTTTTTTTAATAGCGGATAATCAGATTTCACTCAGAGGTGACATCTAGTGGTCATTTGAAGAATTGTCTGTAAAGCTGTAAAAAGTTGTCACCTAAAAAGCGTTGGTTTTATAGCTTTTAACCATAAAATAACAGATAATTAAAATAATGAGTTTTTTATTGAACTATTTATTAGCTATTGATATTGCTGTGTTAAAATCAGAGAGAAAATGTGGCTTTATCTTATCTAAATATTGATAACTATTGCAATATTCAAAGATATTGAAATCACATGTTTTTCTAAAATTGGGTATCCTAGAAATCCCTCTCCCCAGAGACGGCTTTTCCCAATCCAGTGAATTCTGAGTCTACACAGAGGTCTTCCTTCAGAGGCGTCCAATCAGATGCCTGAACCACCTCAGCTGACTGCTTTTGATGAGGAGGAGTGCCCTAAGCTCCCCCTTGAAGGATGGATCTCTAAAGGCTGAAACCCACAGGAGATGTCATCATCGTGTCACGTCACACCTGAGTCGTGATTTTAAAATGAAACTATTGTAGTCATTGTAAACACAGACTATTCCAGGAAGTAGCTCATTGCTGAAGAAATACAAAAGAGTCCCACAAAGCACGACGGTAGTTATGACCGCTTACAGACCAAAAGATGCACTTCATACTTCCTGTTCTCAGTTCCCGCGAGATATTGTGACTATTGCAAGCAGCGTTCAACAGCACTCCGCTTCAGTAATGTGTCCTGTGAGACCAGAAGTCTCACCAAAAATGCGGCGCTACCGCAGCGTGGCGCTGACATCCCCCCTGGGTTCTGCTGGTCCTTTAGGCTGAGCCCGGTCACCCTAAGGAGGAAGGTCATTTGGGTTGCTTGCTCCCAGGATCTTGTTCTTTCAGTCATGATCCAAATCGCAGGTGAGGAACATAGACCAGTAAACTAAGAGCTCCAGTTCCTTCACCGTGACGGACTAGAGGAACACCATCATAACTGCAGGTAAGGCCCTGATCTGTTGATCTACCTTCATTGTTAAAATGTAGTACATTTTTAACATGGTTAGAAGTACCACAGTTAGTGACTAGTATGTTGGATGTTGATTGGCGCTTAATGATTAATCAGCTCGTTTAAAACTTATTTATTATCCAATAAAATCCAAACTCCTCTTTACCACATGGCAAACTCAGACAGAGTCATGGCTAAATGTTTTCAGACATATTACCCTAACATGTTCGGTGTCTGTGAACACATCCTCCAGGTACAGAACACTATTGTTTAGTTCAACCAGGTTTAAATCTCCTCTAAATCATCCTCCCGTGGAAACTGGGATTATGTAAACTAAAGTGAAGTGTTTTTCCTCTCTGCAGTGGCTGGGAGCAACAGCTGTGTCTTTCTCCTTATTTCCTGTTGCTGTTTTTTTTTTAATGAATGATGCTGACTAGCTTGTGGCTGTGTGAAATGATAGCATGCTCCTGCTTAATCCCATTTGCATGAGCTTCATCTCCTCGTCCCGTTACGTCTGGAGGAATAGGAAATATGGATTATTTAGACCCCGCCCCCAGATATGCGATTGGCTGAACTGGTTGCTTTGCCCAGCAACGTTGTCGCACTGTTCGGATACTTTTACATCACAGCAGCAACGTGAAACGTTATCAATACCGGCTATTGTTGAATCTGTCCTTTTCATTCCAAACGTCCTTTTGAAACTCCACCTCAGCGCTTTCTAGCCTCGCCTCTCGCTGCTCGGTTTCAGGCCAGCTGGATGTGTTTGCTCAACCACCTTCTGACTGCGTTGGTCTCCGTATGTAATGATCTCTTTTAGCTCCATTATTGCAAACCATAAAAGTCAAAAGCAAAGATTCAATCTGGTTAATATCACTTTCCTTAATGGTAAAGGCTCTGGGGTGGATATCCAGGAGGAGATGTAGCGGACACACACAGAGGGAAGGGGAAAGAGATGTTCCGATGCACTGCAGCAAAGCGTATCTAATCTGACACCTAGAACTCCAGGCTAATGTCTTGATGGTGCATAAGTGGATCATTGCTGCCCTTAGAAAATCTACCCCAGCGCTGCTTGAAAGAGAGAGATTGAAAGATCCTTGTGCCTTTTTGCTGAACTGTGCCACTTGTTATTTTGCTATATTTCCCCCCCTCTTCTGTCTCCAGCCTTATTGATTCTGGATGGGTTCTGTTTTTTTGCTGTGTCCTTTGCAGATACAACTCCAAATGCTGCTCAGGATTCCAGCTCACCGAGCCCAAAGGCTGCTTCCAGTTCACTGTTGCATAGGTTCAAATGTCAACACAGATTTCTGAATGCTGCATCGCTCAGCAGAGTATACGAGGTGTGGTTGTGGGTTAAGACCTGTGCAGGAGTAAGGCCAGGATCTCACTGGGTTACAACTGTTAGATACTATTAGGAGACAAAATAATTGGGAAATAATTATCAGTTGAAATCACACTTTAGTACTTGCAATATTTTTGCGTATGACTAATCCTAACCCTAATTGCAATTTTTATGCAAATGTCGAGCAAATTTTCTTGCTGCAATTTTAGTGAGAAAGTTATTGATTTGTTGAGAGGACCCCCCCCCCCCCTCCCCAAAAAAGACAAATTAAAATAAGTTTTTCTTTGAGCGCAGATACTTTCTTGTGGCCATCACATGGCATCTTGTGTGCATATTTGGTGCACACAAAACCAACTGCAGAGCCCCTAAGGGGAGACTAGAGGGAAAGAAATGGTGTTTTTCATGTGCACAATTTTAAAAAATGGATATTTTTTCTTTTTTGTCCTTTTAGGGCTCCATTACATCCTAAATTGTTTGAAATTTCTTCCAGTTGTGTTGCCCCCTTCTTGCACCCAGAAGGTCAAAACTAAGTTTTTATCTTCAACCAGTCACAACATTGAGCTTGTCTACAATACTCCAGATAGTTGTTGGAAATGTATATTTTTTCACTTATGAAAATATCACATCTTTGGTTTGTAATGACTGGCAGTAGGATAACTGACGTCTCTACACCTGGGGCCAGAGGGGCCCGGCCCCACCACCAGATGGTGCTGTGGAGCTCTACGTTATCTTAAAATAATCAATGGAATAGTTCCTTTTAGAGTAATATTGTATAAAAACCCATTCTGTTACCAAGAAGAATATGTTATAAATATTTGTAATATATCTTGTCTTTGTCAGAATACTGACAAGCTCAGGAGGCTAAATCCTCTTGAAATGCTGAATTTGGGGCCAGCCCCACCAGTGTTTTTATTAAAGCTGCTATCTGCGATGTTTTAAACAAGCTAAGTATCACTAGCTATTATACAGAAACACATCTCAGAGCACTCACCCCTCCCGTCGGGTATATACATAGGCCAGCCTTCCCGTGGACATGGGACCATGCATTGCCGCGGTTACAATAGAGACCAAAAATCCAGCCGTAGAAACGTTTCTCCAGCTTTTCCCCTTTTCACCTCCAAACGTTTTTAGTTTTCTGCTAACTGAAAATGTGTTTTTTTTTGGGGGGGGGGACTGGTATTTTTTCCTAAAATGGAAGCGCTAACAGCCGGCTGTTTCTGTCCTTTCTCACTTCCGGGATGTTCTGCTGCAAAATGTGCCCGGGCGGATTAATGGTGGATCCAAGCAGTGTGGAAATGCGGCAGACAGACAGATGGATTGTCCAATCCTATCGTTCGGATTGGCTGAAGTTTTTAGAGAACTGCGGGACAACCACTTTATTGATTTCTTTTGGGGGTTTTTTAAATCTCCATAATATATTTATAGCTATAACTATGTTAGAACTTTGTTAAGAGGCTTAAATAAAATGTTAAAAGCTACATTGTTTACCAAATCAAAGAGTGCAGCTTTAAATAATGAATATCTGAACAGTACACATGCACAGGCTGTTCTCAAAAGATTTTTCAAGGGGAATGAAGCCCAGGGCCCAAAACTCAGATCAAATACTGGAATGTCACACGTGATGTTACGTTTATGTTCTGTGGGATAGCAGTACTTCGCCATCTAGCATTACTTAGCTTGTTAGCTACCAAGAGTTTAAAAACATGAATGTAGATTTTTTGATTATTTGCATCTTTTCTTTTCAAGAATTTAACAATACTGGTGAGTGACTTGTTATTTGTATTTTCATGTATAGAAAGGTTGTTTTCTTAAACTAGACTTTATAATCTATCCATCCATTTTCTATACTATCATATATGTGTGTGTGTGTGTGTGTGTGTGTGTGTGTGTGTGTGTGTGTGTGTGTGTGTGTGTGTGTGTGTGTGTGTGTGTGTGTGTGTGTGTGTGTGTGTATGTGAGGCACAGATGTAATAATAAACTTATTTTATACTCCAAAAGTTCTAAAAGTTATCCTATTTCTGCATCCTTTAGACTTTTACTAAATCATTTAGAATATTTGTTAAGTCAGTCTCCTTTGATTGGCCCATGAATTTATGCTTTCACATATGAATGTTTACCAATAGCCTGTTTACAGGAAATGGTAACCGCTCCTTTCAGCGTTCGCCGCTCTAATCACATACAGGAGGCCAGAGCTGACAATGCATGCAATGCTGCGAGTCAACAATTACCGGACGGCTGGTGGAAATGACAGGGTAGACGTCAGCCGTTCCTGTGTTCCCACTCACTACAATTGATGAGTTCATTTATCTCTCCCTGGCTTCTGCCTCTTTCGCCCCTCTGTTGCTATGAAAATGAATAGCCTCTGTAAAATGGAGAAATGGTGCCCTGGAAAAAAAATCCGCCTTTACAATACCACAGAGGCATATTTATTTCATCTTAAAGGGGAGGTTTGAGGTCACCCTCCAGTCCTTCCCCAGTGACATTTTCCGACTTGACATTCTGTGACATTTCCAGTTAAATATTGCTGATATTCCTGCAGAGGAATTAAAAGCATGTCTAAAAGGGAGCCCGGCATTAAAGCTCTTTCTCTCTATCATCCTCCCTCCTTTCTCTCTCTCCCTCTCTCTGCTCTGTCTCTTCATCCCAAACACTCCGTTTCCCTCCCTCCTTTTTTCATGCAGCAACACAAGCTTACATGCGCTACCTACTAAGTGTGGTTGACTTGCATCTCCAGGTATTAGGGGAAGTCTTTTTAATCCCAACGGATTACCCAAAATTCTTATCATCTGGAAAATATAACAGGCAGACACAAAGTGAGAGACCGGAAAAAGCTTATGATGCTATTTTAGGGTAAAAAATTCAAAGATTAGGATGCAGAAACATGCCAAGGAGCTTTCATGCAAGAGAGGGGGGGGGATGGCTTTAGGTTCTGCAAATGTCCCTCTGATCTGTGGAAAGGATTTAGAAAAACTAAACAGTTTGTGTGCATTTGTGTCACTGAGGACTGGAATTTGTTTCAGACCTAACCAGCCGATTTGTAAACATTATGTGAGGTATTGTTGAGTTAATTTGCACTGTTGCTATCTGGAGGATTTACAAACTACTCCACCTCTTTATTAGCTGTAATTTAAATTCTACTGGTCTCTGATGGAAATATTTGCTTTAAAAAGTTGTTAAATGTTTTATTGTGTTTATTCATGAGCTGTTATTTTACCTTCATTTACATGAAATGACATTGAGATCAAAATCTCTTCTTACCAGGGGGACCTGGCCGAGGCGGCAGCCTGCAGTTGATTAAAATGCAGAATATGAACCATAAAACCAATAAAATGGATGAGTCGATAGAATCAAAATGTCTATTAAAACTCAGCGGCCTCTGTAAGGCTCCTTCACAGATACCTAACGAGTTTTATTTGAGCTAATTTCAACACTAGCTTCATTTCAAAGGAGCATTTTGGGATTGTTTTTTTTTTTTAATACAGGTTTTGTATTCAGAGTAAAACAAATGGTACACTAAATCAAAGTGCAATAAAATAGAAGAAGCCTATTAATCAAAAACAGAACTGTTTGTTCTATAAGAGTTCCAAAGCAAGATTTCTGAATATATAAGGGTAAGGGTGCTCATGGGTCAGGGGATGAGAGGTTGTCCACAGTCGGGAGTTCAGGGTTCAATCCCCGGTCAAGTATCCTCCTTGGGTAAGATACTGAACCCCCAACAGCCGTGAAAATGGCTGCCCTCTGCTCCTCAGGGATGGCTCAAATGCCCACTGTGGTGTATATAAGTGTGTGGCCACTCCGTGGGTGAGAGGGGTCACTGCTGCTGCCAGCTGCCTGTTGTCTCACTCTAGAGGAGTACAGGTCCTGGATGGAGGGCAGGATCCTTCACTCCAACCAGCTCCTCCAGCGGGATCCCAAGGTGTTCCAGCCTAGAGATAAAACCCCTCCAGTGTGTCCCTCTGCCTCCTGCTGGACGGACACTGAAGCACCTTCATCAGGAGGCAGCCTGACCAGATGTGAACCACCTCAGCTGGCTCTTCCATTTATTGGTAAAAATGGGTGCTAATATTCAAAAATGTCCTACAAATGGTTTTGAATTCAGGATTTAACAATTCATGTGATAATCTCCGTTTTAAAAAAAACTTGGTCTCTTGGCAATGCTTGGGTATTTATAATTAATTAGCCACTTATAATTGGTAGGTATGGCATTAGCTACCTGTTTTTCCACATTGGTTTGGTGTCAACCTATCACATTACCTGCCCTCTGTTTCCCAGAAAGAAGGAGGACATTTGAGCCATTAGGATGACTGTGCAAAAATAGATGGATACAGCTAAGTGATACAGACAAAAGGTGAAAAGGGAATTTAGCATAAACGTGGCAGCTAAAATATATCAGTTGAAATAGGAGATGTTTGCTCTAACGTCAATGTCTTGTCATCCTGGTTCAGTAAACCACCATGATCCAGGGTCCCCCCCCCCCGTTCTCATTCTGTACCCACCTTTACTTCTTATTAAGAGTTTTCATTTCAAGCCTTCGCTGCCTCAAAGTATTGATCTCCTTAACTTTAGTCGTTGGCTAAATGTTCACTTTGCAAGACCTCTGGAGTCTACAGAGTCGAGCATTTTAACATTTGGACAGAAGCGCCGAATCAGACGTGCAGCAAGGGATAGCAATTGATTGTAATCAAAATGTAAAGTAAGCCTAAGCTGTCCCACTAATGGATTTAATAGTTTATTCGACTGGAGGGGTGAATCAATCTTAAGATATTGAACAGGGGATCCTGAAGGATTACGGCTGGGCCAAAGGGTCGCAGGGCGGATGGGCCCCGGTTGCTGCAACAAGACGAGTGCATGGGAAAAGTCCAGGGTTCTAAGCAGTTTAGCATATTGAACGGAAATTAATCTTGTTTTGAGAGAGAGCCCGAGACAAGCAAATCCTCTTTGGGTTTTTCTAATTCATTTATTAGTCCAGGATGGACACAATGACTTAAAATGCTGCTATGTTCGGTTTGTGAAACGCACAAAAGTCTTTTAGTAGCTTGGCAACCTTTGTGTTTGCTATGAATTAATGGATTTGATTTAGAGATGCAAACATGTAAGTTAGAGCTCTCACAGCCCAACTTTGGCTGAATAATGGCTTCTAATATGGGCTTTCCATGTGCAATGTGAGGAGCTCCTGGAGGCTAATGGTCTTAATGGTGAAATCAACCAAAAATAATCATCTACTGAATCAAATATGAGTGAAATAACATCATTACAACCACTAGTACATACCTAAGTGACATATTCCCTCAGTACTTTTGCTTCACGAGTCTTTGAGTCAGGTGTACCATCCATGCAATCAGCACAAAGCACTTGCCTCAGTTTGCAAAAAATTAAAAGTGAAAATTTTTTGATTGTGCCATTAAACAAGGCTCTCATTACAGACAATCTGCATGCTCTTTTCCACAGAATCTGAATGAGGCTCCAATCAATTACGCTCATTATCCGTGAAGCTGATTGGTACGTGGTCAGACCCCCATCGAGGTGGTGGGTAGGATGATGATGCAACCAAAAAACATCACTTAAACAGCTGGCTATTTGCCAACAGGTTCCCTTTCCAGCACACCTACACACACACACCTACACACAGGTCTAAGAACCGATGCACGTTTAATGACATTAATTGGCTGCTTTCATTTTCAGAGGTTTTCTTTTCTGTTAGGTCACCTTGGATAATGCATCTATTCTTTAATGATATGCAATCCTTTTTTTTTCCGTCCACCTTATATCAGTTAAGAACCTGTAAATAAAGCTGACTCTTTAAGACCAGTGTTTTATTAATGGTACAGGAAGTTGGGGCTTTAAGGAGGCCATCATGCCTGCTGCAGAACTCCTTGTTCTTCTCACCAAATGTGTTTTGACTTGTATTTATGAACAGCACAAAGATTCTGAGACCAAAGACCTCTAAAAGATAAGAATTCAAATGGAACAAGTGGTTTATTCAAAGTACCGAGTGTTCTTTCCTGTGCACTTGTTGCCATTACTGTTCTTCCACTAGCCTCCAGATATTTAAGACTGCAGCAAACCGAGTGCTGGGATAGTTCTCCTTTTGAAAAACTAACTTTGACTTCAGAATACTAAAAACAATCAATCTAGTCAACTCAGTGAAACATTAGATGGGAAAACAGCTCTAAAAACATCACTGGTGCATTATCGAATTAATTCTGAGAATTATAAAACATAGTCCTCCAAAGGAATCTAGAATCTAAAGAAAACTATTGGTTTAGTGCAAAATATTATATTAGCATGTCTAATAACATCAGTTAGATTGAATAACTAAAAGCTCCTAATTTTGATAAATTAAGTTTTTTGGACATTAGCAAATCAGGATGACCTTTTATATTGTATGAACAAGGGCTGGGTGATATGGCCTAAAATCTATATTGCAGTATAATTTGAAACATATGCGGTAACTGTGTGTGTATATATATGGATATAAATGATATATATGTATATACATTGCATCTATCTATATCTATATATATATTTAGGTGCAGCTCAAGCACGGGAGGGGGTATGACGAGGTGCGGTCCAGATGGGATCCGCACAGTGTGTCCTGTTCTGGACCGCTGCAGCACCATCAACCCTCTGAGTCGTCTCAAAGCATGCAGTATGCGATTTGTGAAAAAAGCAGAGTGGGGGATTCAGCATTCGTCTCATTCGTCTGTGAAGATGCTGCAGCAGTTCGGGTACGGCTGATTTCGTCCACGACGCAAAATTTTGGGAAAACCGGAAACAAGAGAAATGTTAGGAAGAATTGATAAAGTTGGAGGTGTACAATTCTGATGGGATAGGTCAGTTGGAACCTGCTCTAGTTCTCAATTCCCACCTGTAATTCATCAACATGCACTACCGCGGTAGGACGGTAGAGCCAAATTCATATTGTTTCTACCGTATACCGCTTATACCGCCCACTCCAAAGGAACATTATTTTTCCAGTAACTGTACCAGTTGCCACACCTTTATGTCATTATATAGCACGAGCAAAGTGCTTTACAGATAAAAGTAAAAATAATATCTGGTGAGAATTCTGAGAACCAGATGCATTTTCAAAGTTGGTTCTGGTTTTAGACTCTTGTCTGGTTAACAAAGGACGGTTCAGTTGGACATTATAAAGTCCATGTGTCAGGTCCTCACTCTCTCCTCCACCGTTCACCTCCAGCTGCACTTCATCATCGTCATCACCAGCTGCAGCACATCACCAGCTGCAGCACATCACCAGCTGCAGCACATCACCAGCTGCAGCACATCACCAGCTGCAGCACATCACCTCATCACCGGAGGAGTTCAAAAGGATTGGAGCAACACTCAGACGGCGCCGCTTCGTTCCACTTCCTAGTGGTAACTCAGGTACCTTTATGCTAAAAGTTATTGTCTATAGTGTCTCATCCTCTGTTCCTGCCTCTTCAGTTCACCTCCACGGCTGTCGTCCTTGCTCCCCGAACTCCTCCCTTGGACTCACACTCAACACATCAGCTCTCTTGGATCCATTGATCCTCCTTTCAGTCTTCCTCCAACCAACCTTCATCCAGTGCTCTCCCATGCTCTTCGCCTCACGGACACAGTAAGCCTTCCCACTCTCTACAACTGCAATATCATTTTTACCTTACCCTCCGCTCACCAACCTCTCCTCTCTCTTAAGATCCTGACTCCGGAAACCCAGCAGAACCAGCACATTTCTTAATAAACATCTGTTTTTTACTTAGCTTACTGTGTCCCTCAGTTGTGTGGCTCCAGGGTCTGGTTAAATCATGACACCATGGACATCTTGATTGAGAATTTTCGCCCCATGCCATCGTTTAAGATTTCCCAACCAATGTAAAGAAAATAAGGGGAGAATGTTTAGCCAAACAGAGAATGTTCTTGCTTTGTATTGTGATGTCATTTATGTGCACGCTCATGCCATCAACTGGTGCTATTGGCCAAGGGCGTAGATTTAGTGTGGATGGAGGTGACGTGTCCCCATGCACCAATACCCAGCAATCACTGAACTGTTCCGACCAATAATCCAGTCATGAATATTGACGAATCTCCACCAATAATACGTGCAGTCCAGCGGACTGAGGTGCTATGAGTGGACTTGTGTCCAGAGGACTGGATCGACTGGCGCGTCCGCGCTCCAGGACACGCCCTTCCCCCTGGACAGAAGTCTGCGCCGAGCCACTCATTGACGGCACCTGCCCTGGGTCTGGATCAGGACTGGAGATCATCGAAACCTGGTAAAGCCCGGTCCAGGGGGAAGGGGCGTGTCTTGTCCTGGTCCCCAACAATGTCAAGAACAAATTTACGCCATTGCTGTCGGCTAATTAGGTTTAGAAAGAGATCTTTCTTAACGAACAGAGAATGAAACATCAGTTTGTTTTTAAATGTGTAGATGGGATTAATCAGTAGATATTGGAAAGAAGATGTCCTAAAGCAGATTCGTTGCTATCTAGAGTTCTAAAAAGAAGGCCTACACTCTCTGGTAATCCCTCAAAGCTTTCCCCTATCAGTCTAAAGAGCATAGCACCCAACAACAGTTCTGCTTCTGACATAAAACAGGTTTCAAACAAAAGGTCTCATGGAAACTGTGTTTTTAGTGTTTGTGAGGTGAAAAACTTAAAGGTAATCTTTGCCAAATTAACCTTTCTCATCAGGGAGATATTCGCCGCCTAGATCTGTGCTCACGCTCTGTGCATCAAACCACAAATACCATGATTGCTTTACCCATTTGCGCACGTCTATAGAGTTCTTCTTGTTGACAGAGCTATTAGTCTGAGAGATACCGCCAAATTCATCATAGTCACCCTGCGGTTGTTTCACAAATTCATCATTTCATTACTTTTCCACGGCGGGTGGCGACGCACAGGGGGTGTTGGCGATAAGATCAAAGTCCCTGAAGAAAACAAAACAAAGCGGCGCAGCCGGGTGCGAGGAGTTGGACTATGATCTCCTGTTAAGTGGCGAAGCAAGAGCAGAAATTAAAATATGTAAATTGATGAGTGGTTGGTTAGAGGACCTGAAAAGGTTTTCATTATGTCTCCATCAGAAAGCCATTTATCTCAAGGCTCTCAATAATTTTGGACCCCTAATCTGTCGGACAGATAATTAATATCAGCTTATTGAGTAAATGAAAGTCATTACCTTGATTTCCTTTAGATAATTCATCTGTCTGTGCCTCTCAACTGATTGCATCTCCACCAAATACGCAGAAGTTTAAAAGAAAACAAAGTTCAGATCATCTAAAACAATAAGCCTGCTGTTAGTTCATGTACTAAAACCTCACGTACACCGTGATTACAGTGACCACACGTCAAAGCACAAACTGAAATATAAATCACAATTCACAGCACATTTCAGCAGGCGTAACCATGGCAACTGACACTCATATGCACAATTAATGGTACACTGTTTTCCATATTAGTTTTTCCACAATTACATCATGAATGCAGCCACAAACAGCTCACAGCTTATGATTTAAATGATTTATTCTAATGCAAATAAATGGAGTTGATACAAAGCTGAGCAGGACAGCAGCGATCCTCCGTCCCCGTCCTGCTGTGAGCCCTGAGGGGTGAGTGGAAGTCTAAAACGCTTATCGCCCAGGTGGACATCCAGCTGGTGAAACCGCCTCAGCCTGGGCCAGGCGCTCCCCGCCTGTAAGCCTCTGGCTCCACGCCTCCCTGTCGAGGCGGATGTCATCCGCCGACAGAGGCTGCCCAGCTGAGCCGGTAGTAGAAATAAAAGCCGCGGGACTTCTCGTGTAATGGGCCGAGGCATTACCACGAGGCCGTGCAGCTCGACGGTGTTGTTCACACGTCTCGCGCGAAGCCAAGCAAACATACAGCTGATGGCTGTCAGAGTTGCGTGGGATTCTCACGCCTTGGGCTTCGATTCATACCGGCTACGCAGAGGCTACACAGCCGCCGTGCTGGGCCCGCTTCACGTGGCACCTGCCCTACATCGACACGTTATCAGAACGCTGTCAAACAAACCTCCACCGCTGCTTTATCAGTGGCTGCCAGACAACAGTGCGTAATTTGCCGTCACCTAACAGAGAGGCAAACTTGAGTGGGATTAATAAAACCATCAACAGCAAAACTGATGTAAAAATGCTTCAATATATGTCAACTCGAATGACAGGTTTACTGCACATTAGGAGAGGAAGCAAGTGGGTCACGCATTTAAAAATACACTAACAGACTCATAATAAAAATAAATAACAGTTAAAAATAAAGTTAGGCAGAACATATTTAATATATTTTAATGTAAAAAGTTTAAAAATGTAAAAGAAAATGTGGACATTTAGCACTTTTTCCATGTTATCCTTTAGGAAATGTATGTATTTACCTCAAACATGCAAAAATGTGTCTTATTTTAATAAGTCCTTGAAAATCTACTTAATCATTTTTTATTATAGTGTAGATGATAGAGCCTAGATATACTGCACCAGACTCACTTTGATCTTATTTGCTTTATTTAGTTTAAGTGAGAATATAATTGGCTGCGTGTTAGAAATATGGTGAAGAAATAAACAGAAGGGAAGTGAATGGATCTCAGATTTATTATTTATCTGGCTAGTTAAATTCTAAATACGGCACCGTAAAAACAAAAGGAAAGAGCAGACAGACCAACTGATACATGGCTATGTTGTTATGATGTCCAGATATAAGGAAGCCCCAATGGCAATGCCAGGATGGACAGAATCAGCTAGCTGAGCTAACTGTACTTTTAACCGTTACCCTGTGTATATAGCACACCCCGCTTCTCTGTGTTTGCACATCGGTCTTTTGCTTCAGGCTGCCTACAGGCCTGGTGGAGGATGCTGCCATGTTAAATGTTAAACATCCCTCAGAACAAACCCAGCCATGATGGGCTGAGTCTAAATATTAGGCTTAGGATGAGAGGGAGTGGAATCTAAAGATGTCTTCTATTTACCTTGAATGTTGGAACCTGGATAAATGACATCACAAAGAATTTAACTGTTCCAGCTGAAAACTGGGAAATCTTTTATGTGTTAAGATCCACATTTTAGAAAGAAAAACCACTAGTCGTCTATTGTTGCAGCTATGTATACATTTCATGAACAAGATGTTAGATTTTGAGGATGGACGGATGGATGGACGGATAGATATGTAGGTAACATAGCTTGAAGGATAGATATAGATACAAACTGTATAAAAGAACAGAATTAACTATTTTAAGTTCAAAGCAAAAAAATGAGGATTTAGTACTCAAAAAGTTTTTTTAAACTTCAAATGAAGGAATCCAAAAAGCAGTAAACAGTAAACTTACCAGTGTGTAAGAATTAAATACACTCAAAAACAAAAAGCAGTGCAATATGTATAGTTAATGTTTTAATAGTGACTAATAACCTTTGACCTTTTATGTCATATTTCTAACTTTGAGAGGTTTTAAGGTCAATTTTTTTCTGTTTTTGAATATGTAATTAGAATTAGGGATGTACCGATACCACTTTTTTCAAAACCGATCCGATACCGATACTTATATCTGAGTACTCGCCGATACCGATACTTCTACCACACAAAAATGCAACGAATTGGAATACAGGTTTTAATTTTTTCTTCTTTGCTTTTTACAACAAATAACTGAGTTAGATAAAAAACATAAAATATATTAATAAAAATGATCACAAAACTAAAATATAAGGTGAAAAATAACCATTTTCTGTGATTTCACAGTGAAATTATTGCAGTTTTCCACATTTTAACCAAATAAAATGAACTATTTGGCACCATCTCCAGCTCTCAACCCACACTGTTCCTCTTTAGCTCAATAGCTCCCCCTCGTGTTCAATATAGGAAACTACAACAGAAATCACAAGTCACAGACAGTGAAGCTACTGGTATCGGTTCCTGGTATCGGGTAACTTTAACCGATACCGGTATCGGGCCGATACCGATACCGGTATCGGTACATCCCTAATTAGAATGTATGATTAACCCTGAAACACTGGACTGTTCAAACCCCTGAGTTTATGTCCTTATCTAATATATCTATTTTGTTTCAAACAACATAAAAATATAGCATTATAACAAGAGCTGATGAATTAGAAATAAGTGCAAATACTTCAGCTGAGTGGGCTAAATGAGCTGGTTTTACATGAGGCCTTTAAATGTTTAAATTGGCTGGGCTAGCAGGCTAGCTAAAACCTTTTATGAAGCTATGCTAATTATTTGACATTTAATGACTTCATGTCTATTTGTATTCATGCAGGATGGGATGGGAGCAAAACAAAAACTATGAGTTGTGATTCTCGCGCAGTCACAATGTTAGGGTTTTTAGTGTTTTAGAGTTCTGTTTCCCAGAGTCTTTCAGCATCTTGCACACCTGTCCTCAATCTACCCAGCTGCTCCTCATTCCTCTAATCACCTGCCCCTTTTGTTTAGCCTGCTTTCTACATGCTGTTACCTGCACCCTTGGGCCCTATCGCCACTAAAGTTAAAAGCTCTGATCGCAGAGAATATAGATTCGCCTCTAATGTCTAAGCCTTACACAAACACATGTAGAAACATGATTTACTCCTCGCAACTGAAATTAAAGATATTTTCTCCCATTATGTGTGCGTTAAAGGTATTCTTTATGCATTTCCTTTGTTTTAACAGACTTTTAGCTGAGCTAGCTGCTTCCTTGTGTATAAAAACTGGTGTTTTTCTCTTCAACATGTAAGACAGTAATTTATAGGCCTTTTCCAACATTTAAAACTAGAAATAATGTTCAAAAATATTAGTAAAACTTGTCATTGAGACCAAAACACCTTGAGTGAAAAGTCAAAAGCTAAACCTGCCCTGAAGCTTTCTGTCATTCTGCAGAAATCACAACCTCATCCATAAAACAGTGTTCTAATATTGTTTCTCTCTCTCTCGCTCTCTCTTTTTTTTTTTTTTTTTTTAAAGAAGAGTTGAGTGTCTCTGTGCATACCAGGATTTAGATGAGTTAAATGCTGAGGAGATATTTAGGATCCTGTCCTAAACGCCCCTCGGGGGTAAACCGGGGTGGGCGGCGGCGCTGGCAGTGATGGTGAGCAACACTTGCTGCAGACCGACAGGAAGCTTTATCTCGACACGTCTGTCACTCAAGCGCGTTAGACCTTCCTTCTATTTGCAGAGAGCTGTCAAGCCACGGTCTGCCGCGCAACTCTTCTGCACCCCCTCTCCCATCCCCCCCCCACCCCCTCTCCCATCCCCCACCCCCACCCCACCCATCGTTATATAACCTGCCACCCTTATCACAAAGACCCATCACAAACCCGGGGCCTCACACACACAAACACACGCTGCACAGTCAATGAAATCTGACTGCATGCGGTAAAGGCCACTAAAGAATATAAAGCTGAATGAGGTCCATTGCCTTGATGATAGTGATCATACGGTGCTGGAGTCCAAAGCAATTTCCTATTCTCTTCCCAGCACCCCTGTCTCTGTATCGGACATAACATCCTGAGACAGCGGAGATTGGTGGCCAGGATACTGAATTTTTCATGAGGCAGGAAAGGTTAGATAAGATCCTCCCACGTTCTGGAGATAGTGCACTTACAGATCTGTCTCCAAGCCCAATGATACAAACTACATTTGCATCACGGCTCAGATTTAGAATGTAATCTATTTGTTTTGAAGTCGATGCATAGAATCAACCTCAGATGTTGAAACAGATGGGTTCAGACGATTGATCCTCGTCTCGCTTTGTGCTTCCTAGAAATGGGACGTAATGCATTTAGTGAAACTAGTGTTAAATAAATGCTTATTATTAACCGGGGTGTCCAAAGTGTGGCCTGTGGGCTGTTTGCGGTCCTCAGAGTGATTCTGTGCAGAAAATCAAAACTGTGTCCCACCAGCACAGGATGTTAATCCAGACACTTTTCAAAATGTTTGTGTTAGGATTTTATAAATTAAAATAATTTTAAATGGATAATATAATGTACTTGTATTTGCAAAGTATTTGTCTTGTATTAGACACATTTTTGTTTTTCCTGTTGATGGTAAATATAACCCTAGACCATCACTGGCTCTTATAAAGCAGAGTTTGATGAAACTTGACAAAATAGAGTAAATCAGATGTGACTCATATCCTGTTCTTGTTGCTGATAATGGACTAAAATATATGTTTAAGACCAAGAAACTAGAAAACAATCGACCCAACAAATTCAGGGAATTAGATTTTCTTTTAATAAGACAAACGTACAAAACCTTTTGATGTGTGTCATATCCACACAGATTTAATAATCATTTTCTACAAATCAACACATACACTGTTCTTTTCAAACATAGAGCTTAACACTTAACTCACCTGTCAATTAAATATACATGGAATTGTCTTTTATTTTGAAAAATCAAAAATTTTCACTAGAAATCTGTATTGTTTGAATTGTTGCATTTATTAATCTACTTTGTGGTGATGAATATTATGTATGATTGACCGCCGCCTCAACAGGTCTACCCCATTGCACTATGGGACAAAATGTCAGGTTTCAGATCATTTTTATCCCCCTATACCTTAAGAATGTATCAACTAAATTTAAAGACAACACTACTAAATCTTTCAAAGGATTTTGGTCAAATATTTATTTAACTACACCAAAAATGGTAGGATCTGTGATCCAAAATGGCCGACTTCCTGTTGGATTTAGATCCTACCTCCAGGGGACTTTTTTGTGGTTCCTGACCTGATAAATACATGATGTCATAACTGTATGTGAAAGAGGCTGTTTGAAAAGACGGCATTTTGAGATGCTCATTTCTAAAACCTAAATGTAAACATTTGACTTGCTCTTTGTCAAGTCTGGAGACCTGTGTGTTCGTCTAGTTCTCAAAAAATACTTAATTTTGCTTTTAAAAAACAGAAGAAACATAATAAATGCTGCTATAACTTCAATAGGCTTTTGGTGCTTAAAAGCTTCAAAAATGGCTACAAATGTATAGAGCCTAAATTTACAATAAGAATGAAGAAATGTTGCTATTTAACCAATTAATTTCCTCGCTATCAAATACAGTTGGTTTGAATTTTTTTTGCATTATTTAATAATTTGAGGTTACAAGGATTGAATTATTATGTAAGGTCATAATAATGTAAAAATCACATTCATATATATGACGAAAGGTAATAATGTCTGACTTTTATTTAATCATCCCTTTTATATTTTTAAAGAATTATTTAAAATTAGTAGCTTTCTTTCTCAGTTAATTCTTTAATAAAATATAGGGACTAAAATACATTTCAGTAAATGGTTGATCTTCCTGTTAAAGGCACATTATGCAGTTTTGCTAGTTTTGGCACCCCCTAGTGTCCAATTTAAATCAGTGCCGTAAAACGTTAGCACCGATGTTTCTGCTCAGAAACACCTAAATCTAACTGTTGAAATGTCTCCTCAGCCTTCACTGCTTTCTACTGGAGCGGTTCATCACTCATTCAAAGAAATCAGCTGTGTTCAAGCAGGGAGAGATTTTTTAAAATGCAGAAATCATGAGCTAAAAGCACTTCTGTGCTAGCATATCAGCTAGGGGCTAAGTGACTTTTCATTAACCCTGTAAAGGGTCATATTAGCACATACTGGCTCAAGAAAAATATTTAAAAATATGAAAAAGTTACAGAGTGTGCCTTTAATGGTTAAAAATATGGAAGGATCTATTTAAGATACATTTTATTTCTTCAGGCGATTCCCCTTATATAAACCGTTTGCTTGTGTCGCTGCAGCAGCTGTTTGGTGGTTTTATAGAAGAGAGGTCTCACACATCCCCCGTGTTGATTCCCCCTTTTTTACTTAAAGCTATCAGTAGGGGGAAAATTACAGGCTGAGGGACAACTGCGAAGCCACGCTAGGAAGAATCCAATACCGAAATGGGAGTTGGATGGTGGGAAGGCTTGATGGCATGCCCGGTAAATGCTCCCCTGGGCTTTCTCCAGGCAGAGACATCTACAAATATTTCCATAATCACTGAAAAAGCCCAGTGACTGCTGAGCCAAACAGCCCAGTTGTAGCAGACAACATGTTTGAGCTCTTAGTCGTAAAGGTCAGTTGCTGTTTTTCAAACATGGATAAAAAGCCACGCTGTCATTTCCAGTCATATTCTCAACCACAGGTTTGCGGTCTTGTCTCGAGCTTCTCTCCCTCTCAGCTCGACACCTGAGAGCATCAGAGGCGTGCAAAATCCCGTCTTTCCCCTCAAACTTTCCAGGAGTTGATAGATCTGTTTTTACTTGGCAGTAATTTGATGCAATTTAGTTGGTTTTGGCCCACGTCATTTATGAGTGTGTGTGTCCAACATAATTATCCTGCGTAGACGCCATATCGTTCTCTTCTTTTCCCATGCAGCCCATCAAATCAGCTCAATCTCAGCTCAGCCTCTCGCCGCTTCACTGGGGGCCCTTCAGTCGAGGACGTGTTTTGACATTCAGGTCAGCACTAAATTAAGCTTGCATGACACTAGCAATAATCAAGAAATGCCATTCAATTTGTGTTAAACTCTGCTGACCATTAACCCACGATGACTCACCACTTATTTGGCAGCAACAATAGCGTTTCGCCAGGGCTCGTTTTTGTCCTCTCTCTCTTTCTTTGCAAATAACGATTAAATAACTTTTTATGAGAGTTGAGCTTTTCATGTTACGGGATAAAAAAATGACCTTTAAGTGCTTTTCAGAGCTGAGGACTTGTCAAAGCATAACGTGGGAGGGTGACTTGATGGGTGTGTAATTTTGTGGGATTTTAAGGCAGCAGGGGGAGAAAAAAAGGCAGCTTGTAAAGAGTGAAGTCTCTGCACATGACGTTTGTTTCCTCGAAGCCCGTCGGTAAGCAAAGCGTTACATATTTAATCACAGTTCAGGATTACTTAGAGAACAATCCTGTTCTTGTCAGCTCAGCGAACACAGCCTGTAACCGGAGCTCATTTAGCCTTATTAAGGATCCCTTTGATGAAGGCTGGAACTGCCGGATCAATGGCCGGTACATATTCTACAAGTGCAGGTTTTCACCTGTTCTGACACTCAAGGACGAACCGGGTATAAACAGGCAGCGGAGCTGGACCAGAGTCCGCGCAGCTCGCTTGATGACCCCTACAAATGTCCTTTGATAAATATGTATGTGTTTGTAGTGTTTTGTGCAGCCTTGCAAGGTTATTTTACAAAGGTAAGCACTTGTAAATTCAAGGCAGACACAGGTCATGTTATTGCGAGCTGCAATTAAGACAGTTTCTCCTCTGCTGAATGAAGTGTCCTCTGAGAAGTACAACCTCTTTGTCACAGCTAAGACAGCCTGAGGCTGTGGCTAAGTTTTCTATTAAATGAAACCTAATAAATTATGCATCTGTGTCTAAAACAGTGATTTGTAGCAGTGATGTAAGTAGCTTTTAGAGAACATTGATTAATATGATCGTATGAGTAGTTTTTTTTAAGCTATTGTGTTTCTTTATAATAAGCTTCTTGTCAAACTCTTGTATCTACATTCACTTTAAAGTTTTGTTTGTATGTTTTATTCTAACAGGCTGCTTTTGACAAGTTTCCAAATTAGATTTATTGGTGCAAATCGGTTCTGAAAATTAGTTTAAATTTTTATCATGATGAACTAGGGGTGGGCGATATGGCCCAAAAATATTGCGATATTCCAGAGTATTCTGAGGATAACGATCAATCTGACAATATAACAAAGTTAAAAAAATGTTTGGGGTATAAATTTCACAACATAAACCAGGATGCTCGATATTGGCTTTTTTACCGATATCCGATATTGTCTAACTCTTAATTTCCAATACCGATATAAACCGATACCGATATAAGCGTGGTGGCCTTCATTTAAAAAAAGACAAACACAATGTTGAATGCAAGGTGTGCCAAATAAATAAAAATATCTCAAAAACTATACATCAGGTTTGTTATATTTTGACATTCTGGGAGAGAGGAGAAGTAGCCGAACAGTTTGACGTATAATATGTGCATGGTATGTAAAGGTCATGTGTGTCATCATTACAAAAACCGATACCGATATTTACCGATATTACATTTTAATGCCAATATCGGCCGATATTATCGGTAGACCGATACCGATATCCATCCCTAGCATAAACAGATTGCCTGAAAATATTCTATTAAAAGAAGAAGAAAGAAACATATTGCACAGGTGACTTTTAGCAGTGAAGAGTCGTGCATTTCACCTCTAGGCCGTCAGTGATTTCCTCAGTCCAACCTAAATTAATACACCTCATAATACCATCAATATGACACCACAGCTCGATAATCCATGCAGAATCACACACATTACATCACCCTTTATATAGGCTGGTCAATGCACATTTTAGATGGGTCAGAACCGAACCAAACCGAACTACACAGGGTGGCCGCCAGGGACTTTGGGCCCCATGAAAAAATATGAAATTGGGGCCAGTGGGATTAGAAACTTTTTTGGGGCCCTCTGACAGTCGTCCGCCTTTAGAATCATTCTAACTTTCCCCCTTTACAGCACCCCTGGTGTTTTGTCATGGTATTATGCGCAGCCTGTGTATATAGCAGTGCTGAGGAAGTTCAGTGACACACATGCTGCCGGTGATTGATTACTAATGAAATAAAATGACAAAAACACAATAAAAATACAACGAAAATGCTTGCACTCACCAAGATGGATCACCTCCACAGAGTAGCTCCAAACACCAAATCTACCAGTTGCTAGCACTGTTATCCACGAGGGAAGTTTATAGTTCCCTGTCAGAAAACTATGGATAAATCATTCCCCTGCTAGAACAAGACCCCTATCACCTCCTTCAGCCATCGGGGTTAAAAAATATACCGATAGTGGTTGGTAATTAACAAATCTTGGGGTTAAGTTTAGATTATTTTGTCCAATGCTGCAGCTAACGCTAAAATGAGAGCGTATCCAATCACAGGACGCGTTCATGTCAACATGAATGTAAGACCTTCTAGCTGGCCTGGCTGATTGGCTATCGCAACTTGCTGCATCTGTTGCCTTACAGTGGACAGGGTCTGGTCTGGTGATTCAGAAGTACCTCAGGCACTTCAAAGCGGCCTAACAACACAAGCTAGCTGAAATCTGATTGGATAAAAACCCTACCTTAGTATTTAACATTGGGAGCGCCACAACCAAGTCGATATAATATGACACAAAGAGAGCAGACCAAGGAGAATAATTTTATTTAAAAATATTTATCAAAAAAAAGTAAGTTTAGGCCACAAGGCCTTGTTGTCACTGACGGTCCACCACTGACTATTAGTGCAATGCTTTTATTTAGTAAAGTATTCAGTCTTGAAGTATAAAGATAATAATTCGTCCTCTGTTCTTCAAACTGAAAAGGTATAAAACATAAATAGTATGTAAATGTCCTGCATTTAGATAGAGCTTTTCTAAGTCATGGACTCCAAAGCTCTTTACGTTACAATAATTTACAGACTGGTGACAGGAAGTTACATCATAGCCACAGAAGTGAGGCGATCAGACCCAGACACCAGCAGACCCTCTGACCACCACCAACAGGTGATGTGAGTGAAGTAGGACACAGATGATTCCAACAGTTAATGTCAAAGTTTTAAGAAAATATCTTGTGGGATCAATCAGTACTTGGAGTGTGTATTTTAAGTAACTTTTTGCTCCTACTACATCAAATTATACCTCCATATCTGTTAAACTAGCTGAGCGTTAGCCATTTTTGTATTACCATGGGCAGATTTTGTTGTGGCGGCCATGTTGAATTTGATTTATTCCAATATTTCATCTGAAATAAATGTCCATCCAGTGAAAACCTTCTGAGAATGCCACACTGTAAAAAATCATAGCCTCAAAAAGTTGTTTCAATCTATCTTTATAATTTCACTCAACTTGTCTAGTTAAGTTTTGCTTGTTAAACTTAGTTTTTTGTGTTTTGATCAGAAAAACTTAAATTTATGAGTTATTCTGACAAATTGTTACATTTTTCTCATTCAGTCAACTTAAATTTGCAAGTTATAGATTTTTTTTTAATCTGTGAAATTTGGCAGGTTTGGAGGAGTAGGATTATTGGTGATACCATATAAGTAAAATATTTATATATTATATATATATATAAATATAATATATATATATATTATACATTATATATATTGTATGTATGTTCAACAAGGGACTGCATGGTGGCGCAGTTGGTTAGTACTGTTGCCTCGCATTAAGGAGGTTGTGGGTTCGCATCCCGGCACTGTGGCCTCTCTGCGTGGAGTTTGCATGTTTTCCCCGTGTGTTCTCGTGTGTTCTCTCCAGGTACTCCGGTTTCCTAGTAATTTGTCCTTAGGTGTGAGTGGGTGTGTGACTGATTTGTTCGTCTCTGTGTGGCCCTGCGATGAACTGGCGACCCATCCAGGGTGTCCCCCACCTCTCGCCCCTTGACCCCTGGAGATAGGCACCAGCTCCCCCGCAACCCTCTGTGGAGGATGAAGTGGTTACAGAAAATGGACGGGTGGATGTTGAACAAGATAAACTGATTTTTTAAATTTTTTTAAATGGCTAAGTTAACAGGATTTGTTGTTTCAACTAACAATTTTAAGTTAAAACAATGCATGGTTATAATTTATGATATTTGTACAACTTGACATTTAGAGTTGAAAGAAAGTGTTTGGTCAAGTTGAATTGAATCAAATTTTTAAGGCAGCCGGTGAACTTTCGTTTCTAAGTTGAACTGACTTACTTTTTTTAACAGTGCATGAAATTCCAGTATTTCTTGGAGTACAAAACTTGAAGTGTGTGTTAGAAAAGACTTTTTGCACTTACACCAAGTTTTAGCTCAACATTTGTACATCTGACTGCTGTAAAACCATGTTTGCGGTTTTTAACCCTCTGGAGTTTGCTGTACAATTTTCTGTTTTGTCCATTTTTTGTGTTTGACTTTATATTTCAGTTTTCAGGACTTTTGTGTCGGTCAAAACGGCAACCATCACAAGGACTGGCTTCCTGGTGGGGTAAAGGAGGGACGAAATGCGGCTATAGCTAGCCCGTGCCGGTGCGTTTGTAGACCTCAGAGGGCTAAGTTCAGTTGACTGTGGTAGCCATATTGAACACAGTTGACTCCAAACAGTAATCAGTTGTAGATAAAATCCATTGATCACCTTCTGAAAGTCTGATTAAAATTCATCTAGCAGTTCATGATGTTTTGCTAGCATTCAAACAGCACTGACTCCAACATTCACTAGCAAAGTTTTAAACACCCAGTGCTGTGTACATAGTGTTGTGACTGCTAAGCTAGAACCACAGCAACATTTAGTTCAATATCTGTAAAACAGACTAGAGCTTTAGCCATTTTGCGTTCGCTAACATTGGCTAATGTTAGCTGTGACAGCCATGTTGAATTGGGCTGACTTCAAAACCTTCGAAGAGTTTCATTAAATTCTACTGGTTCATGAGGTACACGTTCCTTTAAGTAATGCTAGGCCTTTTATTTCATCAGTATACATCTGACAGATTTAGTTTTTCTGAATATTTTTGTAAATATACACAATGAATCTAAGTGTTTTCTTAGAATATGATCTTATGAAGAAAGTCGACGATTTTCCAAATTCAGCCACCTTTATAGTTAGGCTACATCTCCAAAACAGCAAAGTTTGGAGTAGGTACCTTTTTATAAAGAAAATCATTATCGCATTTATAGAATTGACTAACAAATTATAGGACAATTTTAAAATAATTATTGACAAATGGCTCTGAAAGATGCTTTACTTTCTATGTTGGCGAAGACGATCTGTGAAGTTCCTGTGACAACATCTGAAGCAATAATTTGTCTTAGGAATATTTATTTCTACATTACTGAAATAAGTGAGCTCATGAAACGGCTGGTGATGTTACTGACTCACTGCTTTAATGTCATAACTCTGATTCCATTTCTACTTGACATCAGTTGCTGTCACACTGACATCATTTTGCCTGAAAGATCACTGACATTTTTTTTCCCTCTTTCTTTTTCTGTATTATCACATTGATATGCGATGTAAGACGCGTTTCATCTTTCAGCAGCCGTGCTCTACAAAAGGAGAGAAATGCCTAAAATAATTTAGGTTTCCCCCCAGTGGGAGCCATCATTTGTTTTAGAATAAATCACATAGTGATGATTTAAATGTCGGGGGGAGGAAGGAGTCCTACGTTCAGTCACTTTGGCAAAGCGTGGCCTCCTCAAGTCCCAAAGGGGTAATCACTACATTTCCCAGTGATGCCTGCTTGGCTAAGCAGTTTTAATACACAAATCAATTTTGCATTACCCCCCTTTGGCTGTGAGTGCTCATAGTGTAAGAGCCATGAAAAATTGATGGGCCTTAGCATGCAGATTGCAACCCTAGTGAATCTTAAATTTGTCCAAGGCTTTTCTTCCTTTTTTTTTTAACAAGACAGTGTCAAAGAGGTGTTTGTTTTGTTGGTTAAACTATTTTTTATCCTGTTTTTTGAAATAATGACAGCTGCTGCAGAGGTGAAACGGTGTTGAAAAGCGCAGCATGAGCTGGGAAGATGTGTGTGTGTGTGTGTGTGAGGGCTGTGTGGAAAATAACTATTTTAGTAACCCCCAAATGGCACAAAGACATAGATGTTATAAACAGGCACTCCTCCCATTTTTTTCCTGACTGAAATGTCATAAATATAATGACCAAATCCATAAAGAGCATTTGTTTTTGCCACACTAATTATATTGTGTCATTTGGTGAGCCGCTCTGTATTTTACCCCAGCCGATGACTCGGCTGCTCAAAGAAATTATAGCTCCCATAATTAGCTTTTGCTATGAAATGTAGCTATCATGGGAGAGAATGAGGAAATTTCACACCTCGGAAATTAGATTTTGCAAGGTGCAGCGGCGTTGTCCTTGAGTGCGGGCACATCAAGAGCCTTTTTGTTCCACTAGAACTCGGTTCTTTATTTTAAAGGTATAGAAAAAAAATGATCATCTATGAGCAGCAAATTGAACAGCAAGGGGAGCGTTTTGAAGACCCAGCCATTAAATTAGCCTTAAAGATCTCCATGTTTTACTAGATCTTGTTGGTTACATTTGTAAGTTGACTTAAAGCCAGAACCTCAGCGTGCTGCAGCAAAAAAAAAAAAGTTTTGAACCCTGTAGTTTTTACAACTTGTTGTAAAATTGTGAAGAAAATTGGCATCAGATTTGAACAAGTATTGGACAAATGTTGAAATTTATTCTATGACCCACAAAATGTGCAGTCGCCAACTATTTCAGCCCATAAGTCCTGACTGAATGTTTTCACTTTCTAAAAGATGTTTTTTAACAAAGAAATGTATAAAACATTTGTTAATATTGATGTATGTAAGTAAAAAAACTGTTCAACAAGTACGTTTCCAACCTTTTGTCCAAAATAATTTTTCCTGCTAGATGCATAGTGTGTGTTTTCAACAAATTAAGATCTCTACATAGGAGAAAAAGTTTTTTCAAAAAGTAGGAATGACAGTTGTTAATACATGCTTCAGTGTTCACAGTGCCTTGTTCTCACTAGCAGACAGTTTCCAAAACAACATTTTTCTGCAGCGTTTTCACCTTCTGTCTACATGCAAATGGTGCTCTTCATTAAAAAAATTATTTTTACAAACTTCCCAAAGCAAAGCCTTTTAAAATCATAGTGTTAAGTTTGTTCATGTGTGTTTGACACATGGAAAGTTTAGAGATATTATTTGTTGTTATTGTTTGTTTGTTTTTACGTCTACTTTGCTCTGATCCTACTATTTGCTCAATAAATTTTTAGAGATAAGTGATTTTTTTTCTTATTAATTAAATGAGCTACAAATCTTTTAGGAGACGTTTTGGCAATTCACAAAACAGTCCTTCTTTGCATTTCAATGTGTTATTAAAGTTGATGTGATCGCCACCTAGTGATGTGGCATGGGTACTTCCACATTTTTCTTGGATTTTCCACTTTTCATGGCTAGATTTTTGGTTTTATTTAAATGAGGGGAAATACTGAATACATTTGGGGTGTTTTTTTGTTTTGTTTTGTTTTGTTTTGACTATTTTAGTATCTGACTCCTAACTGTGCATCTGCAATGATGAGGGGGGGGGGGGGTAGTGCTGAGCTAAGAGATCTATTGTATCGTGTCCATCATGGTGGAGAATTCTAAAAAAAAACCTTTAAATGATGATTGAAAACATCATAACATTGATGGAAGGGGGTGCAGTTTGTTTTTGTACAACAGTGATTTAAAACGGACACTAGGGGGTGCTAAAAACAAGCCAAAACAGCCTAGTGTGCCTTTAAATCAGACATAAAACATGATGCTTATTTTTTCTTTTCACAGATTTGTTGGACAAACTTGCTGCAAGGTTGGACTTGACTTTCAGTTATTTTAAATAAAAACATTGTTTCTATTTTACTGGTTAATAGAAAATAAAAATGTGTCCCTGCTCATCCATCAATTTTCTTTTTGTTTTAATCTTCAAAAATGTGTCTCCCCTCTGTTTTTTATTTCCTTTTATCTCCTATTTTCTACATTTAAACCTCTTTTAAGATGTTTGTTTTTTTTATTCTCTTGCCTTGGACCTCTTTCTGCCTACTGTAGAGCATTAACCATTGCCTGGTCTATAAAAGGTGATTTAGAGATGAACTTGCCTCCTAGTTTCCCTGTGAGGATGGGAGTTTGTTGCCATGACAATAGTAATGTCACTTCAGTGGCAGAGATGTTAAGATGGTGGGAGCGTGGTGTTTCATATGCAGGTGCTTTTGCACAGAGGAGAAGCGATACAGATAATGGAATCAATTTCCTGTGATTTCTGAAGCAGAGAGCTCGCCGAGAAATAATAAAGGAATTAAATGAGCTTGTGCTAAACATCAGCCGCTGGTTACCGACGGCTATTTGACTCCAGATTGCTGCTTAGCGAGTAGAAATGAGGGGAAAAAAACATACATGTGTTTGCTTCCTTTCATTATCTTCCGTGCACTCGGCACAAAAGGATTGAGATTATTTTCAGCCCTGATTTGAAAGAATGGAAGGAAAACCAGCACGTGTAGACAAGCAGGGGAAAGAAGGCCTGAAAACAAGAACCTAAAACTCCCAGAGCTAAAATAAAAATCTGTAAATTGACTCGAACTGAGATAACGTTTCCCATTAATGCACTGCTGGGTTGCAGGTCGTCTTATTGCACAGAGAAAAGCAGGTAATCTGATATGTTTGGGGCCGGTTTGGGTTATCGGATAGTTGGTTGCAGGTCAATGACAATGATTTTTGTTTTTTCACCATCTGCCTGCTTGATACTCACATGCTTATCTTGTATAATAATAAACAACCATTATTGAAGTCATCCATGGAAAAGAAACTCGTCTAAAGGTCGAAGCACGAAGTCTTTATCCTGTCAAACCTGATCTAAATCATTTGGATTTTTTTCCTCTATATTTTCACCATTTTCTTTATTATTCTCTAGTCTTTGTGCTTCACCAGTTTCCACTCAGACCAGACCTGTGTTTACTCTTCAGGTCACATCCGTGTTGTAGCAGGGAGCTGTCCCAGTTGGATTCATACACTTGGAGCTGAACCGAAGAGAAACCCGCTCTGAATGCAGTATGTTGAGGCTGCTTCCTGTATTATTTTTTGTCTTGAAAACTTCCTCTGAAAAGAGTCTAAACACATCGATTGTTGTTGTCAATGTTTGTGCAGATTTCTGGTCTGATTTGCTTTTCTGTTGTTGAGCATGTTTAGACCTGCAGATACCTGCTGCTTTCCAGCTAGGCTTCTGCAATTATTTAAATTTTGGATCAGTACGATCCCGAAAGTCAATGTGAAAGACAAAATAATGGTTATTATTTTTCAAAAATTGTAATTTTCTGATTTTTGAGCATGCTCTCATAGGCCTTCCTACTCTGTAATCTTCCAAATGGTTTAAAAAAAATCAGAGCAAAGATGGCAGAATGACAGCAAAACACAATGGCAGCATATGACATGAATAAAAAAAAATTAAACTAAATTGTTTTCACTACTTGTATGAATTATGTATTTTATTACTTGGGTAGGTACAGAGTATTTACTGGGGTACATGCTGGGTACTTTTGGGGATACATACAGGGAATCTTTCCCCCATATACACATTGAATTTCCCCTTTAATTTTCCTGTGTGTACCCTGTATGTACTTCCATAAGTACCTTGTACAAAGCCATGGACTTTCGCAGTATGTACCCTGTACATACCCTTTATGTTCCCTAATAAACCCTCTGTTTTTACTTTATACGTACTCTTGTAAGTACCCATGTAGTCCCGTAATTATCCTGTACATACCCATAATAATGTATTATGCGTAGCTACTGAATTTTTTTCCCTTTAATTTTCCTCGTTTTTCCTTATCCCAGGGGTTCCCAATAGGGTTAGACGATTTGTCTTCTAATCGCCCGTCATCAGCCTTAAAATCAATGAGCGATATTTTTGCCTAGGTGATATTTTGACAATTTTGCAGACTGATTTGCCAAATTAGAACTTCAAAGTCAAAAAATGGAGAAACTAGTTGCCAAAAAACACAAAGTTGTCCATTTGGGATTATTTTAGCTTCAGCAAAGGACTCAAACATTTGTGTTCTCCATCCTGCTGAGTATGCTAAGCTAACACAGGGCTATCAGCTGCTGCTCTACCAAATCACTCAAAAAGACGTAAAACTACGGTACAGATTTTTTTTTTATGAAAGCGACATGTTCACTGAAGGAAGTATTTTTATTCTAAGTTTAGTTGTATTAGTTGTGTCATACTGAGCTGAATTAGTCAGACAGATAAACACTAGACTGGTGTTCCGACCTGCTGAATATTCCTACAGCAGCACCGGTAGAGTAACACCGACCTGTAAACACGGTTCAACTGGAAAAAAGCCAGTCTCTGTTTGTTTCCCTCCCCACCACCGTGATTATTATTAGGATCTATGAATTTTCTGACAGGCTGCTGCCGTTCTTTCTGTCTGTCATAGGATTGAGTACATTTAAAAACAGCTTTATTTATTATTTTCTAAATGTATTTTGGCTTCAATGAAGCACTGTTATTACAGTAATTAGAAAATCTATTCAAGTAAAATAAAGAAAAAAATTGCTCCTAAAATAACAACAGGCTCAGGCTATCGCCGATGGTTGATACCTTCGTCTGATCGCCCAACCCTGGTTCCCAATCACCCTGGCACTAAAGGAGTAGTCCTAGCTAGCATTTTGTTATCCTTTCAAAACAAAACTTCTACAACAGAACCGTATAATGAATCAATTTCTTTGGCAAGTGTTGTGCTCATGCTCTTGCCTGATTGTGCACAGTGGTGGTTAGGAAATTCATAGGCACATTACCACCACCTAGTGCTTGTATTAGTAGGAAAAGTGTTTGTATATGTTGTATACAAATGTTTTAATATTTGAACATCTGTACCAATCCCTACTCCAAATTGCATGGATGGGAATCACATGCACCAGAAAGCATTTTTAATACTTTTCTTTACAGTTATGAATCTACGTCACACAAATGTTAGAAGATATTCCTTTAGCTTACGTTGGCGATACAAAAGTACTTGCATGGCACAAGAGGTTATCAACTTTCCTAAACAATAAATGCATTAAGTCAACCAAGAGACCCCCCACCCCATGCCATAGATCCAAAATCAATTCCAGTGAGATATCAGGTAAAATCTAACAGATGCCTTTAATACTTTGCTCATTTGGCGTTTGTCTTAATGTCTGATTACTTGAAACCTTCCTCTCTGCAGACACCAACATTCATCCTCATTTGTCATGGGAATTGTCTGCATTCATTATTTACTCATTCAGCCAGAGATTGAGATTTGGCCTTTAAAGTGACAGCCATAATCGAGAGAGGGGGGGAAATCACATTTTCGGTCTGTATTCGTGTACACTTTCTGCAATCTCCTTTGTAATTTCATTACCTCTTCTAACTTCTTTATCGGGCCCGTTTACTAAGACCCGTGTCTCAGTATATTGGCTCTTTTGGTGACTCTCCAACACGTTTTAATTATGTTTGTGCTATCTGGAAATGGCACGGTGCAAACTGTCTGCTCCGTCCACGTCTCAGACTACATTCTGCTCGGGTGCTGCGATGAATTTAGCTCACCATTAGGAATCGTAGTCATTTGGCTGCAAGCTGGCCTGGTCCACTATCGTTGGACCATCCTCATTGATTGGTCGGTTCTCGGGACATCATTTTAGACATGTTGAAAGGGACATTAGCAGCCTGCGCAAGCTATTCCCAAGATATTGGTGCTCTACATCAATTCAAATCGGTTTTACAGCCAAATGGTTTTCTCTGCCCACTCGGTGACAACAAAACGCATCACAGAAACACTGCGACTGCTTCATGTGTCACTTTAACTTGGTGGCAATTAAGAAAATGACACTAAAGGACACTGTAGTGCAGCAGTTCCCAACCTTTTTAGTGTCTGATCCAACAAATGGCTTTGGCAGAAGCTTGTGACCCAGACCGTTGTATGTATACACACTTTGCTAATAGCTTACCTGTTACAGATAGCTATACAGTTAAAACCATAGTGTTGCTACAAACATGCAGTCTCCTAAATTTGACAGCATTTGATCCATTTACCACAACATTGCCACCAGTTTCGGTTCACGCACTTATCTGGATTCTCTTCAGCACTTCAGGTTTAATCAGGGATCAAGTCCAGCAGGAATTCCTTAATGTTTTTGCCAAAATACCCGTGAGATAAAAAATTGATGGCCATGTACAGTAAATGTTTATAAAGTATCTGCATAAAGCATGGTGACATTTAAAAGATGTTACAATCTTGAAGTGGGTCCACTCAGACAAGTCGTCCGTCCCCCCAAACATGAGCTGCACCTTTTATGGATATTCCAGGTTCATCAGTTATGCTTATCCAATTTTAGCCAAAAAAAAATGCTGACATTTCTGCTTTATGCTGCCCTGGAAGCTGTTTGATGGTAAGTATTTATAACCTTTCTATGGAAACTTGAACTTAAAGAGCATATTTTAAGTTAGACACTCCCTTAAACAAATGTTTAGAGAAATATAATAGAAACTTTTTCTGAATAAAAATTTACACAAATTCAGCTTATTTAGGCTCTTGGATTCGTTTTTGTGAGAATTGTCAATTTTTTCACCAAACCGGAAGTGACGACAGTTCAGGGAGACCGTTCGTTCTCTATATAGAAAACTGATCCACTTATCACTACTTGTGACGAGCAAAACAAACCCCCAGAGTGCCGTTATTTTATTACTTTATTACTATAGTGAGCAGTTATTAAGATTAAAAAAAAAAAAAAAGATAAAAACAATCAGTCCTGTAAGGCTGTACCCTGTCGGTCCAGCTGTAGACCGTGACCCACCTCCTCACTCGGGTCTGGGTAAAATACCAGCGTTTAGCACCAGGTTTTGATCATCAGAGCTCCAAACATTGAGCTGCGTTCAGGTGGATTGTTAAGAAATGAAAGAGTTTATAAAAAGTTTCACAGGATACAGCTAAACGGTTCGAGGCTGACCGAAACAGTGTCGGGTCAGGCTGGAAACCCCGCTGGGAATCCCCTCTTGGGAGCCGCTGGGAACGGGAAGCCCCTCTGGAGAGCATCGCGGCATGGATTTACTGTACCCCGCCAGCCAGGTGAGGGTCAGACACCTGAAGGAAATGCTCTCATGAAATCGCTGATCGGTACTGGACTACGACCCACCACGAACCGTACCAAACCTGGCATGGAAACGAGACTCAAGTCTCCCCGTTAGCTCCTGTTAGCTGCTGTGTGCTAACAGCGGTTCCGGTGAATGGATCGAAGTAACGGCGCCTGTTTAGAGTCACACTGAATGTTTTTCGCCGGCATGTGGGACTCCATCACATCCAGTCCTGGACTAGATCAGGACCGCCGGAGTTTTTCGTCTCCAAACAGAAGTCACCGTACCGGTAAGGAAGCCGTCCCGTTGTTGACTCAGTGTCCTGACAGACTGGCGATTGGCATTCATAAACATAATAATTTAGCATTTTTTATTAAAATGAATTCACACCGACTTGATTAAAGAGTGCTCTAACCTAAAACTAACAACTCATCGCCGACAGCGAGCAGGCAGCTGGCAGACTAGAGCGGTGCCAGTCTGAGATGTTAAAGTAGTTTAGCTTTAAAAAATCTAACACAATGATTAAAACAAGCATCTGTTACACAAACTCCACACAACAAAGGGCTCAAATGATCATATTTATGGGAATATTGATCGTACAGAGTGTTAAATTATCCTACAAATACTTTATTTATCTACATCTGACAACACTGTAAGCAGCGCCACCTAGCTAGGAGCTCCCTTAGCTGACGTCACAGGTCCACATATGAAAAAAAAAGCGTTTTTAGAAGCTTTGCAAAAAGGGGCACTTTGGACTAGAAAAATGGTTTTAAAAAATGTATTGTAAAACAAAATGCCCTCAATAAACATTTCAAATAGTATTTTTGGACAGAGTTTTATCAGAATAATAAAAAAAAAAGAACTTAATATATGCTCTTTAACTTGAATATCATCCAATTTGATGTTATCATCCAACAGTAAAACAACATAAAAGGCTAATTAAAGTTATAAATTGTACCTGTCTTTAAATTTAAGCAGAGGATTTGATGGGTTTATAATATTTCTTTAACTTTTTTTTTCATCAGTGGGATTATCAAAGTGAAACATACCGATAAGAGCCATTTAAAATAACTGACCCACTAAAGGAAACTTACATTTTGAAGAAACCTCAACCTCGAAGGGCATCTCTATGCAGCAAACTAACGGTGGTGGTCAGAAGGGCCGATGGCGCAGAATGGCAGCCTCGCTTCTGTCAGTCTGCCCCAGGGCAGCTGTGGCTACAGACGTTAGTCGTAGTTTACCACCACCGGTGAGAATGACTGTGTGAATGAATAATGCAACTCTGTAAAGCGTCTTTGAGTGACCTGAAAAGCGCTATATAAAACTGATGCATTATTATTATTATTAAGTCTATAATAATAAGATGCACAGATTTAACACTGGTGATCACAAAAAACAGCAGAACTAAACATAATGAATAATTCAGACTCCGTGTTTGGATCCCTATTAGCCTCTACAACGTGGCAGCTATAGTCCTCTTGGGCCAAAGTCAAACCATAGAAAAACAAACCCCCATGGTAAACTGGTGCAGGACTACCAGATAATTGGTAGAAATGACCAAAAATAAACAGTACATGGAAAATCTGCTAAAATAACCTGAAAAACAATAAGTGTACAAAAATCAAAACAGTGAGCAAAACAAATATGGTTTCCATTAGTAAGACAATGTGTTTTCTCCACAGACAAACACAAATTTGAACACAATTAACCTGTTGGCTTAGGACGTACTTTTATTCCCTCGTATTTAGTAATCATTGATATGTTAGTGTTTTTATTCTATTTGTACCATTATCTTATTCTGTTTTTAGTCTTCATGATTTTATTTCTCACTCATTTAAATGCATTCTGTTTATAAGAACTTTGGCTAAAGCTTTATTTACTTCTGTAAATGTGCTCTACAGATAAAGGTAACATTAAGATTGACATTTCTGATTTCAAACTTTTCCTATTTTACCTTCCTGAATGAACCCTTTCCTCTGAATCCTAATGCTTTGATGGCTACTTCCTGTCTGTATAATTAAATGTTTGTGTTACAGCTTTCTATGTGCACCACGTGCACTGTGTTAGCTTGGTTTTTTATGTGGATAAGGGAAACATGAAAAAACTGAAACAAGGGTTTAGGGACCGTCTACAAATAGCATCTGTGTGAAATGTTTAATACCATCAATAGTGAATATTACTGTCACCCTAATCACATCAGACATTTATCCTGAGAGCGTCATCCAACTCTTAAATCAGAAACATGCACATTTGGTTTATTCTGGAGAGTCTTGGACCCCTGGTTACTGTTTTAATGGTTCTTGTTAAGAAAAGAGTTTGTCTTGTTTTAGGCTTTAGTGCATTGTCTATTTTTCTGCAGTCAAAAGGAGGGGATGGTTTTGGTTTTACTGTGGTTTGATAATTTATTGCAGAAGCTACTGAAGCTTCTTGAGAAGTAACCTTTTAATGTTACTGAACCCAAACCATCATTTACTGTGTGTTCTCAAACCAGATGATGCCTTTAAAACAAAATCATTTCACACAGAAAGTTAGAAGCTAGAGACCCTTCAGGCTTTACACAGCATTTTATTACATTAACTAAAAACCACTTCCCAACTCAAAACCAAATCTCTCACATTAATTAGAACGAACTGGCTGACATGTCAGAAAACATCATTAATATGGAAAAGTGGGAGCTAGAGTTTAACATTAACAAAGATATGAGAACAAGTTGTCATAAAAGTATTAAAGAATTAGAGTCCATTGTAATTTTCTACATTCTGTAAAGGTTCTGTTTCACTCTTTGTTGAAGGGACTGTTATGATTGTTCTTCTTACATGTTTTCTAATACATGCAAGATAATAAAGACATTTCAATGAACCATTTGCTGTTTGTACTGGGAGAACTATCCCTGTAAATTAATTGCATTGTATTCTTCTGATGACCGTAATGGAACAACTGGTAAAAACAAGTGTATTTCAGGATAATACGGTAAGTTTGCATCTCAATGTTGACCTTTCAGGGTGGACACTGTAAAAATGTACCTAACTTTCTAAAATAAGTAGACATTTTGAAACTGTGTCACCTCCAGAAGTGACCATATTTTTTAAAAAGCAAGCCAAAGTTACCAATTTCTAAGTACTCATTGGTCAAAAAAATTTTTTTTTTATTATAAAATAAAGCATTTTTTTATTATTGAAAAGGAGTTGTAAATCTTTGTTGATGCAAGACATAAGCATTAAATTCCCTGGCTTTGATAAGTCCATTGTTTGATTCTTGGTCTTGAAAATAAGTTTTAGTCAATTATCAGTAACAAGAGAAGAATATGAGGGACTCTTTTTTTGTAATTTTTGCAGGTGGTTCTATTTACCATGATATTAACTCAAAAACAAAAAACATGGTTAATAAAAGACACGTTTTAAACATTTTAAAGCCATACTCAGTAGCCAGGTAAACAATGTAGCTTTTAATGTTTTTTTAAGCCTCTTAACAACATTCTAATATAGTATAGCCATAAATATATTGTGGAAATAAAAATTAAAAAAACGAAAGAAATCAATAAAGTAGTTGTCTGGCAGTTCTCTAAAAATTTCAGCCAATCCTATCGTTCGGACCGAACGATAGGATTGGACAATCCAGCTGTCTGTCTGCCGCATTTCCTCACTGCTTGGATTGGCATTAATCCGCCCGGACACATTTTGGGGCAGAACATCCCGGAAGTGAAAGTGGGAGTAGAAGTAGGACAGAGAGCCGCGCTTAGTGCTTCCATTTTAAGATAAAAATACCACAGTCCCCCACAAAAAACACCTTTTCAGCTAGCAGAAAACTAAAAACATTTGGAGGTGAAAAGAGGAAAAGCTTGGGGAACATTTCTGCGGCTGGTGTTATACTCTGCTTTGTCACCTTTGCAAACCGTGGTCCTATGTCGGCGGGAGGCTGGCGTATGAATTTTACTCGATGGGAGGGGTGAGTTCACCGAGACGTGTTTCTGTAAAATAGCTAGCGAGACCTCGTTTGTTTACCTGTCTACTGAGTATGGCTTTAACAGGATTTCAAATCATCTGAAGTTACATTAGTACAAAGTCTTTACAAATGGTGAACAGTATCTACCTGCATCAACAGCTTTTGACGATGAGCTAAAAATCCACCATTCTCGGACTGCAGTCCAGGACCACACAAAATCCCTCCAAGGGGTGAACTCTGACGCTTTCAAAGCCTGAATAGAAATAATTTAAAACGAGGGCTTTATGACAATGCTTTGTGATCAAACTTCTAAAGGAAATTTGCTGAATTTTTGCTGACTCATAACTTGTTTGCAACTGTGCCATGTGCCCCACGTGACTCTGGATTACATGCAACTTCTTGCTAAAGTGTTGTACGTACCAATATAATTAGGTAAAGATTAGCATATATTCTCATAATTTTGTGCCTCCAACTCAGTGCAGTCCAGTGAGGTTTTGGCTTTAAAATGAAGGAACCAGTTCTCTGTCACCTGGCAGGCTAAATATTTGCATGGCTCTGAATTAGGAAGGTCACCAGAACTCAACCTCCATCAACGTATTCTCAATTTGAAACAGTCTTTCTGCATTTTACTGTTGAATTTAGAACACCAAACCAAACGGTTTATCTAGAAGTCAGAAGCAAGTTTTTACCTTATGAAAACTTTTCAACTCTACCACAGAAATGTCACCTGATCACATTCAAAGTACGCATCCTTCAAATGGATCTCAGAGAATTTTGGGACCCTCTAGCATAAAGTGAGCAAGACATTTGCATCTGCTGCATATCGGAAAAGTGCGTGTTTGAGACTGAAAGGGGAAGAGATGGGGGGAATGGTGAAGGAGAATGGGAGAGATGAGAGTGGCCCATCTATGAAAGCACCATTAAATTGTCAGTTATGATGGATGTTCCGCCTTCTCTGCATTAACTGGTACATTAGAAGTCATTAATTCTTCAGGATGTGCACTGGAGATCAGAGCCTCCCAGGGGGTCTCACTGCCTTGATAAAGTGAGGGGGGGGGTGAAAGGGGATAGAGGGATAGAGGAAGAGATAAAGAGTGCACCAGCTGAGGGGGGGGGGAGGGGGAACGAAGAGAGGATTGCAATGTGAGTTTTGATTTGGATGCATGCTTATTTTGTTTCGGTGGCCTTGAGCGCAAACAAAAACCATCCAGACGTCTCTTTTCACAGCCTCTAATGGACGCCGGTGACGCTGCCTTTTGTTTTGTCAAGAAGACAAAAACACACACACAATTAGCTACTGTTTACAGCACTCTTCTCTCATTAACGGGGAACTTTTTGGTCCCAGTGGAACTGATGCTTTAAGATCAAATGGGACCAAAGAAAACTAGTCGTATCTGCAAATTAAACCACAAAACATGCAGCAAAGGTGAAGAATTTTTTTCATGTTGCATTTCTAATCTTGTTGTTTTTTAATAGTAGCAAATTTGACAAAAACAGCAATTAAACTTCAAGTATTTTGTAAGTTTTAAAGTTGGCTTTAGTTGAGTCGAATCCCTCCTGATGTGCTTTCTAAAATTGTCAAACCAGAAAACCAAATTTCACCACCAATTAAACAACAATTACCGGACACGGTGCTTTTTGATGGGTGACTAGGAATTGCTAATGTGTTCCTCTCCCACACACGGACCACATGCACACTCAAACATCACCAAAAAACATAGTAAAAAGAAACAAATGAAAGAAGACTGAGCATTTATCCAGCCTGCTGTTACAACACCCTGAGGATCTGAGAGGGGTTTGTGCCTCCTTGAGGTTTGGTTTTGATGACCTGCTTTGCACAAGAGCAACCCTGCCATTTGTTGTGTTTAAATGGAGTAAAGTATGTTGACTAAAGGGGTCAACGGGGACAAATAGAGGAAGTCAGAGCCTCACGCCAAAAATGAAACAAAGGTCCCATCAGCGTCCCAAAGTCCCCGTTTTGTTACGGCCGACCAAAACCACCGGCAGGTATTTATCATGTGGTGACAGCAGGTCACAGACGGGTGATGCCAACTGCTGCCTTTTCGGAATATAAAGTCCCAGTTAGACTCTCGAGGAGGAAGACATGGCTGCTTTTAAACTCATCTTTTTTAACAATTGTTTTTGACACATCTAGAACAAAAATGACAAAGATTTAGGCATGGACATTATTTACTCACTCAGAAAAATACATTTGATTTGAGCAGAATTAATGGTTTTGGTTTAAATTTTCAAAACTTGGAATACTCTAATTATGCTTAAGTCTATTTATGTTTGACCTTGACACAAGCTATTTCCGAAACAGGAAGCTAACGTGTTAAAGGCACGCTATGCAGTTTTGGCTTGTTTTTAGCACCCCCTAGTGTCTGTTTTAAATCACTGTTGTAAAAACGTTAGCATTGTCTTTGCTCAGATACACCTTAAACTATTGAAACGTCTCCTCAGCCTTCATTACTTTCTACTGGAGCGGTTCATCACTCATTCAAAGAAATCAGCTGTGTTCAAGCAGGGGGAGATGGAAAAAAATCAGGAATCATGAGCTAAAAACACTCCAGCGCTAGCATAACAGCTAGCCACATTGGGTTAGCCTAACCCTTGCGAGATTCGTGGCTTTGTGAGACTTCAGGGCACGGGACCGGAGACTCAGAAGTTGCAAACACGGTATTCTGGACACAAGCAGCAGATGGGGCTGAGTGACTTTTTATTAATCTTGTAAAGGGTCATATTAGCACATACTCGCTCAAGGAAAAGATATAAAAATATGAAAAAGTTATATAGTGTGCCTTTAACTTATGTATGGGCGTGTGGCCATGCCTCAACCACACCTTTACTCACCCTGACAACACTTCCCATTATTCTTCATGGCTCCTCCTTTTCATCTCTCACCCTCATCCCCTTTTTTTCATCCCACTTTTATTCCACCCCCTTTTCATCTCTTGCATTTTTTAGGCCATCTGCACATTGCTCATCTTCTGTGATGTTCCAGGAGGCCATGTGGGGTTGACCCACTCCAGAGTTGGTTCCACATCATCCAGTTCAGTCAGATCTCCATTCAGTCCATTCCAGTAAAAAAGGAGGAGAAAAGGAGGCGGGGACAAGGTCCGGAGTCTCCACCCAAGAGAATCGGGACACCCTAAGCACTCGCGCACCTCCGCGGGAACGCGCAACTGAGGGGCACAAGGGTGGAAGTGTATTGGACAGGGACACAGTGTTTGCAGCACCTGCACCTCTCCCCACAACCCGCGTGGCGCTGCTCAGTATAAAAGTAGCTTGTGAGATGAAAAAGGCTGGACACCTATTAACTAATCAATGTAACCACTGTTTTTTCCGATGAGAGAGAAAGATACGTTGCGCATTTAGCCGTCAGTTGTGTCCGATGCAGTCGGATTGTACACGTCATGATCGGACCACCGGTTCATACCGGTGAATCTCTCAATCCCTAGTTCAAATAGGAACCCTGAGGTCCAAAATTTTGCATTAGAGTAAGGGTCAACAGGGTATCTGCGGGTCCTTAAAAAGCCTTAAAGGGTCGTAAATTTGCTTTTATAAAATTAAGGCCTTAAAAAGGATCAATTATCCTCAAATTCGGTGTCCAAAGGTCTTTTTCTAGGGCCCCTATGATTTCTGGGTTACGAAAATCTGAAACTCAGCAACACACCAGACCACAAGGGTCTAGAAGGGTCTAGGTCACTTAAGGCTGTTATCTCATTAATTCAGAAAAAAAGAGCTTTTCAAATTATTTTTAGGTAAATGCAATACACTTACGTAAGATATAATGCAGATCAGTCTTTATCTTGATGTTTTTTTTGTTGGTTTTTTTGCACTTTCAGTTCCAATAAAGGTTTAGTCAGAACAATTTGTAAGGTGGTCACATCCCCTTTCCCATTCCGTGAATGTAAGGTCTTAAATTTGGTCAAATCGGCCTTAAAACAGGTCTTAAAAAGTCGTAAATTTGGCTTCCTTAAACTGCAGATACCCTGATCAAAAATGTACATCTTCCATTCCTGCCTCAAGACCCATGGAAGACACGGAGGGGACCTGAGCCCCACCATCCAGAGGCCACCCAGAGTACGGGAACCCCAGGAAGACAGTGCCCCCTCGGCTTGTTTTCACAAAATGCACACTGCACACAGCTTTCCTCCACATGTTCTATGGCCAGCATAGAATAAACTTTCTCGTTTTATTACTGCATACGATTTTAGGTCACTTTTAGGGTTTTTAATAGCTCCATCTTGTTTTTATTCCCCTAAAGTGTTCACAACCAAATTTTTAAAAACAAATTCAGAGTTATATCTGCAATTTGTTTATTTTTTCCATCACTTGCTAAAACGTAATAGTTTTAATAAATAATTTGCCTGACTGACAGTCAGGGGCAACTCCTCTGATATTTCTCATTAATTAAACATGTAAAAGGTCTGTAACTGATTCCAAGGGTGGTATTTGCATTTAGGAGCTGATGTGAGCCCAGCATCACCCAGAGATTACTGGATACCAGATAACCGTTTAGTACATAATTATAAAAAAATTTAAAAAGTGAGCTTGGGAATTTAAAAATAGAACATTTCCCAGCAAATGTCCAAATATTTCTCAGCCTAACTGAATATCCTGGTTTTTACTCATTACAGTGCTCTGACTCAGACACGTTTTACTTTCGCTCCATTAGTGTGTTCACACTTTTTAAGATGAGTCAAACTACTTCTTGTTCTTACAGGATACAGATGTCGTTTTTTGAAAGCAGTTTGATTGTTCAGCATATATACTGTGGCAATTTAGAGAACAAAGTATCAGACATTTCATTTGACAATAAATAGGAGTAGAAACTGAGATGATCTCCAAAAATACTACAGTTCAAGATCAGAAATAGGTTTAAACGTTCTGACAAAATGGCATTTTTATTTAGAAAATATTTTTGTTAATGATTTCGATCCAACATTTAATTCCACTTATGCAGAAGACACAATGTGAGATTGATTTATCAGATGTCTTCTTTGCCTTTAGTATTTAGTTACTTGTTAAAAAAAGTCGCAAAAGTCCGGAGCATTTCAGTGAGAGAGAACTTTTTAATCCAATGTACCGAGGCCACTCCCAAAACATCCCTCTCCCCCCTCCCCTCCCTCTAACCCCACCTCTACAATTTTGCAAGTGCGTCATTCCGGTCTCCAATGTGTTTAGTTGCCAGATTTTTCTTTGTTTTTCTTTCTGAAATTGATGCAGGGTTTCCCCCAGTGCTTTATAAGCCGGTGGCCCACCAGGCTTTCTTTGGCTTCCCACCGGGCTAAGCCTCAGAACCCGAGTGAATCTGTACCAGTCCAGGATTGTCCCAGAGGAAAGCTAACAGCTGCTAACTGTAGCTAACACTACAAAACTAAAACAAAGTGAGCTGGTTCAGCTCTGGTCGGCTCTCTCTCTCTAGTTGTAGTCCGTATGACAGAAAAAGCAGATAGTCTGGTGATGTCTGTCTGTGGGCTTATCTACCACTGGGCTTAGCAAGTTTTCTGGGGGAAACTCTGTGATGTATCCCTCCATAGCTAGGGAATGGCTAACTTTTTATCAGATCCACGGCCACGTACTGTAAGCATAGGATCCCAGTATGGGCTGGATTTACTGTGAGCTAGTTCAAAAACCCACTTCATACGTTTTTAAATATTTCCTAAAAACTTCCATGTTCTTTTAGGCCAACAAATTTAAGATTGTCTCAAAACATACAGTTCCAGATTTTCCTGAATTCACTTGTTTAAGTGGTTGATTTGACTGCCAGTTTTTGTTTTTTCTATTGGCTCTTGGAAAGAAAATCGTCTAAAAGCCAAGAGAGCAAATGGCGGCCTAATTGACAGCCTAATAAGGAAAATCAGGCGGGAAAACATTCAGAATTGCATTATTTGACACTCTAAAAGTTTGATACCACATAAAGATAGGAAGCAGACATTTTCTGGACTAATTTAGAACATTTGTTTGCTGAAGATAAAAAAAAAACGTATTTAAAAGGGTTGTTAGCTAGTTCACATTCAGTTTATCAAGTAGCCTACTCTTAAATCTATAGATTCCTTATTGGTCAACCTTTAGTTGTGGGTTTAATTCTTAAGTTTTTCATTTTATTTGTTGAAGTAGAATTCAAATATATCTACTTAAGATCCTTTGATACATTTCATTACTATCAAGTTAATGAAGCTAAATTTGAACCCCATTCACTTTATTAAGCATTTTCTAACTTGTAACACAGTGAACATCCAGACATTTTTCACAAACATAACTTTTACTCCCAACTCATGTTGTTTATCAGAAGTACCAAACTTTTACAATGCAGGGTGGATTCATTTCCTGTCCTCCTCTGCCGTATTAAATCTGTCATTTCTGTGATGAAGCAGCGGCGTGTGAACGGAAGGGAAAGCCCCCCCGGTGATTGGGTGTGTGTTTGTTTCTCCTTTATGGTTCTTGTCTGATGATGATCGTTGCTGACCTCGGGGGCGTTGAGCGTGCTGCACCTTCACTCTATTACTCCACTTCAGTGCAGCCCACACATTTGGAGCGCGGCGCTCAATGGAGTGGGGCTCTCTAAGCTCTGAACCCTCCACTGAGCTAACTGACCTGTGGCAGATTTCTCTCATCTCTCAAGGCCTTCCTGGAATACGCGCAGGGCTTGACTAATTACTCTTAAAAACAAGTGGGATGTGGGTGGTTTGTAATTGGCAAGAGTCAGCATCCAGTGAAAGATCACTCGTCTTGAGGGCATGTGTGTCTGAGCCTTCCATTCACGCAGGCTCTCCTCAGCCGGCTGATTTCTACGCTGCTGCGATTCCCCGCTGTTTCATTCTGCAAGTCTTGATTTTTTGTTTTTTTTTACAAATCCAAAAACAAATCATGGATTTCAGGTTGTGAATCTGCAGGGAAAAAAAATAACGCCTTCATGTATTCCTGATAAAAACACATGTTAGAATCTGGTTGTTGATGTGCTGCAGAAGCAGAGGAAATGCACGGGCAGTTGCCTGAGCTCGTAGCTGCAAATTGGCCAGCCGGAGTGCCCGAGCGATGTGGAAAACATTGAGCTGCAATGTGATCTTGATGCGAGTGGGTGGGATGCCATACATTACAAGTGGCGTATCCACTGACAGGAGGCAGCCAGAACAAAGCCACTCCGTTTCCATCTGGAATGCAGCAACAACCACATAGCTGGTAATTACAGGGACCATGCAGGAAAAAATTTAGACTTTCAGGTTTTTTATCCCGTTGCTGGTTGAGGAATCCACCTGGTGCTCTTTCAGCCGGAATTCCTGCTTAGTAATTCAACAATGCAACTCCTTTGGGAGTCTTTGTTTACTCCGGTTTTGAATTGAAGTTGTTTTAGTTGGTATGACAAGGACTCGTATTGACTTTCACCGAGACCCGGTGCCTGAGACTATGAGGATGCCATCCATAGATAATGTGAAATCCATTTCTCCGGAGCAGAATGAGCCACCGGCCGAGGCCTGCTGCTCGAGCTCATCGGTTCATCGTTCTCAATAAACCCGCGAGTCCGATTCCCTTTTTTTTTTTTTTTTTTTACAGGCGAAGGTATAATTACAGAGCATTCAGGGTGATTATGCAGGGGAGCAGCTTGGCAGGCAAATAATAAAAGAGATTTCACTTTAGCTGTCAGCTGCCATGCTGCTGAATGACAAAGGGAAAAAAAATTAGAGAAAAAAACCTTCATCTCGGAAGACATATATGAGATATGCCAAGTACATCAAGAGCGACCTTAAACTTTTTAAAAGAGAAGCTATTGGAAATGGAATTATGAACTGTCACAAGCAAAGTCATTTCCTTTTCCCTCGTGGCCATGCTTGGCCTTTGCAATGACTCTGATATTGTAAAATATCACTAAAAAAAATTATCTTCTGACATTCAAATGTTATTGTGTTCAATAGACGTATGTGGTGCGTCTCCCTTGTTCATTTAGATTTTTGACAACTTCTGTATGACAATTAGAAAAAGATGAAAAGCCTTGTATTTACCCACGCCCCGTTACAGTCCTCTTGATGTGACGCACCTCTCTACTCTCCGCAGCTTTTTGGGCATACGAACATCAATAATTGAGCGCTGCACTAAAAAGGTGGGGGTGTGGAGGGGCATTAAAAATTGAATGGCTTGTCATTATGCCCCCTTCTAACACCGCCGACACCTTACCACACCTCCTGAGTTCCCCTTTTCCCCTCTGGGCAGTGTCTCTTCCTCTGTAGTAGGAAATGGAGACGTCTCACATGGTGGACATGTTCCCACCATGCTTCAGTCAATGCCCTCTATCTCAGGGTTAGACTAGAATATGGCAATAGACAAAAAAAAGAATCACTTTCTGGTGGAGTATTTTTATGTAGTAAACAGCTAAATTAATAACCAGATAGTAGTATTTTACCTGGGTTTTAGCTAAAATATGCTAGCTTGTAATTGCTAATAGTGTTCAGCTATATAGACTCAAAACTAGCTATATAAGTTTCTAGCTAGCTATAGTGTTTTAGTTAGTAAGCAGCTAATAATAGCTAGCTAGTAACATAATAATAATAATATTCTAGCTACTATGTAGCTTAAGAAGCTAGCTAGTACACCGCTGGCTAGTGTTTTAGCCCATTAGTGGCAAAAACACTAGCTAGCAAGTAACTATTGCTTCTCAGCAAAATTTAGGAGCTTTATGATTCTTTTCCTCTGAACAATTCATAGGACAGTTAAGTGACTTTACAAACAAACATACATCGTCTGAAAAAGTTCAAAGAAAAGCGTTGAAAGACCTTCAGAAAGTCTGAGGGACTTGATCCATTTAAAAGAAACAAACGGCTCTGCATACTTCAAACCCTAAATTGAAAACAACTATAATGATAAAGATATCAATGAGTATTTTGACAATTTTTTTTACAAAATCAGCCCAAAGTGACCTGACACTATCAATTATTAACCATCTGCTGGTGCGCCGAGTCATGCATTACTAACACAATGTTGTGTCTAGACCAGCATTTAGTTTGTTTTTTTGGAACCGTTGGTTTAGTCAGATGTGAACATGCAGTTGTTTCATACTTTGTGCATTTTTGTCTTCTCGCTGGTAAACAAGCGATTTAAAAAGTCCTCTCTGGACACGTGTAACCTTCAGCTTTTATTGTGCTAAAGAACTGTGTGAAAACACCTTGCTGTTAAAATAAACACAGCCGTGACTCATTCTCATGCTGAAATTAGAACAGACGTGTTCATTTGTCTTATGTGCTGTTAATAGAGGATGGTACCGTATGTGTTTGGATTAAGTTTTCTTTTTGTTGGGAGGTATTTGAGGTGTAACTGAGAGGCTCTTGAAGAGCCTCTTCCTGCTGACCTTCGCTGACAGGAGGCCATTTTGTTTCTGTTGGCGTGTGTCAGGTTTCGTTTCTGTTTTTCGCACATGCAATGACACGGTGGTCCTTGAATGCTCGCCAGAGCATAGCATTCTGTTGTTAGAGACAGCAGGTCTTTGGTTTATTACCTGGAGTTTGACAGCCGCTCCGGTGTCTCTGCTCCTGATGATGGCGCTTTCATACCAGCCAGGTGGCTTTCCAGTCTTTCAAGACACAGATTGTGACTGTGTGCCTCTTAGCAGGACACCCCCGCCCCTGTAACCCTCCGGAAAAAAAAAAAGTGTTGAATGTGGAGTTTTGTTAGGTGAGACTTACAAACTCCCACCATCACCATAATTGTGTGGCATTAGTGGAGGCGGTAGATTCCTATGTCTGTGCATGCATTTTTCTTTTTTGTTTCAGATTGTGGGGGCGATGCTTCCCAAAGCTTGCACTGCAGTCTATATTCCTCCCAGAAACAGCCCTGCTATAGTGAATCAGTGGGTCAGGGGAATTCACCCTGCAGCATGTCATGCCACAGCTTCCAATTACTTATATTTCACCCACCCTACCCTCTGCTGAAGCTTTGTTTTACCAGCCCCATCCCCTGAAACATATCTGAGCTACACCAAACCTGTCAGGTGGAAGGGCTTTTAGGAGCCCACTTTGCTCTTCTTCTTCCTCTCTTGTAACTTTCCTCCCCCTCCGCCTCATTCCCAGAATCTTCCCTTCTCTACCCGCACTGCCAGTGTGTCATCCTTCTGTTCTAATGAGAGGCAGGGATCAGCGAGGTAGACCCCTGGAGTTTGACAGAAATACCTGTTGTGCCTCCACATTTCTTCCTCCACGCTCTCCTCCTCTCACCCTCTTTCTGTCTCTCTCGCTCTCCCTAAACGCCAGAGCTGTCGACTCCTGGCAGTTTGATTCTAAACTGTTCCCCCATGTCGGCAGTAGCTGCCATGACAGAGAATAAAACGAGTGAAATGTAGAGTTTTAAGTGAACAATGTGAGGATTGGCTTCCTTTTTAACACAGTGTGTGGAAAGCTGCAGTCTTTTTTTTTTTTTATTCAGTCCCTGTTTTTGTTGATTTCTGCTAAAGAAATAGCTCGGTATTTTTAGAGAACATGAGACTTTAGAATAACTGACACCTTTATAATGTGCTATTGTAAAAGAGCTCCCATAAATATCCTGGGTTTTATTATTTAACAGTGTATGGGAAGTAAACTACAAAATATAGATGAAATAAGTCTCCAGATTGCCACCAAAAACACCCTTAGGCTATTGTATGCTTGGAAATGGAGGATCAGCAGTTAGGGTGGATGTTGGATTTCTACTCAGGGCTGCCAATTCCTTAGTAAGGAAAGTAGCTATTGGCTGCTTTAACAGAAGCCAAAAGTCACTAAATGTAATCACCTCATTTGCATAATTGACCATGTGTGTAATTGTAATAGATGCTGTAGGAGAGAGGAATAACATTGGGAGAGTCAAAAAACAAGTAGAAAACAGTCTAAAGATATTTAAAACTACAAATGAACTTTCTTCTGCCATTTCTCGTTTGTACTCATTGTAGTCCTCTTATCTGGGTCATGGGGGCAGACAGCCCCATTAATGAAGCCCAGCCTATCCTCTCCCCGGCCATCAACAGCTCCTCTGCTGGGACCCCAAGGAGTTCTCAGCCAGTCTAGTCTAGAAATATAAACCCTTCTTCAGTCTGTCCTGGGTTGACCAGGCCCAGGGGCCTCCTGCAAACAGGACATACAAATAACGCCTTCCCCTGAAGGCAGCTTGACCAAATTCCTGATCCACCTCAACTGGCTTCACTCAATGTATAGGAGCAGTGTCTATGCTCCTCACCCTATTTCTAAGCCCACCCACTCTGCAGCTGAAACTCATTTTGGCCACTTGTATTCTTTTGATTCTTGTTGTTGTTTTTTTATCACGTCTGCCTCCATTTTTATCCAGACTTGGGAATGACAAAGTGATCCAAGAGTCACTCTAGAGCAGTGGTTCCCAAACTTTTTGGCTTCTGACCCACAAAATAACAGTGGCTGAGACTCATGGCCCCAACCATCTCTGGCAAAATGATACAAACACTGCTAATAAACTAATTAAAGGCATACTCAGTAGCAAGGTAAACAATGTAGCTTTTAACGTTTTTTTAAAGCCTCTTTTTTTTTTTTTACCCCGTGTCCTGTCCGGCTGTGGAGCAAACAGAATAATGTCTGAGTGCCAAAAACAAGCCCAACAGTGTTGCTGTTTCAGGTGAGAGGTTACAGCCACTGCTATAAAACTCCTCCTGATTTTTGTTTAAATATAACCCCCAAAATCTTTATTAGAATGTTTTTATGGTTGATTGGACACGGAGCCTGAAAGTGAAGGGAAGGGTACAGAAAGAGGGATGGGGGAGAAAGTAAACAGAAAAAGAAGAGAACAAGAGACGTGAAGAATCCACTTCTAGACCTGTAAATAAAGCACAAACAAACAAAACAGGGAGAAAAGATACAACAGCAACAAACAGCATATGAATACACAACAGTTGTGATATTCTTCAAATGTATACGTATACACCAGTTCAAGAGAGTTCAGTGCCAACCACAGCCCCAGTCAATGTGTCTGAAAACACCTGAGTCCGTCTTTATGTGAGCACCTTGTGATCACCTGTGTGTGTATATGCGCGCTTGTTTATGTAAGGTTTCTCTATTGAAACATTCAATAATAAGTTAGAGGAGCCACAGACCCGCCCCCAAGGCCCATGGGGGACGCGGAGGAGGTCCAGGCCCCAGACGTCCAGAGACCACCCAGGGCACGGACACCCCAGGGAGACCGCCATCAGGGCAGTCGCTAAACTCTCCCCCAGAGGGCGCAGAGGCTCACCCCACGTGGGCCCCCCAGCAGTCGCCGCGCTAGAGCCCCTGGGGGGTCGCGGCTAGGAGCTCACAGGCACCGCCTGCAGCCGGCCATCCAGGGTAGATCTAGCCGGAACCAGAGACCCGAGACCCAGGAGCGAACCAGCCCCAGCAGAGGCCCGACCACCCCCGGGGGCCCAGATCCCACCAGGCCGCCACAGGAAGAAGAGCAGGCAGATGCCCCCAGCACCCAGACCCCGAGACACCCCAGCACGCCACTGGAGAAAGGCACCACCAATGCCGAGGCGCAGCCAGGGAGGATAGTCTCTGCCGAGGAGGGCCTAGTATGTCACAGAGAGAGGGGGGGGGAGACGAAACCTGACAGAAAACAGTCACACACAGACACAATCACGCTCCCTCCCTCATGCGTGCACACACACATTCATGCAAACATACCAAGACACACAATAGACGCTATACACCCACTCTCGCTCCCCATGCACTCTCTATGTTCAGGACCAGGGACCAGCGCCCTAAGGGTGAAGCCGGCCCTGAAATCCAGAAGATGGTCCCTCCCTTACTGAAGTGGGAATAAGCAGACCATCGCGCACCCCGCCGCAGCCGAGCAGCCCCCCACCGCAGACACCGACCAGACGGCCCGCTCCACTCCAGGCCCCAGGCAGCAAGCAGAGAACAGGGGTGTGTGAAGACCCCAAGTCTCCCCCCACCTGCTCCAATGTGGTGTTGATGTGTGTTGTAGTAAGATGCTTTTAAAAAGAGTGGGGGGCGGCCCGCCATCCCCCGCCCTGGATCCTAAGTGTCTAAATGCGTGGAGATGGGTAATGACACCGGAGGAGAGGTTAGCCGGCTAGACCTCCCTCCCCCCGGGTATTACTGGGTGTAATTTCTCCAAAGACCCTAGATGCATAATGTAAGAATGGCTGGGGTGGAAGTGTTTAAATTGTGCAATAAAATTGGGCCACAGGACTGCAGAGATGGTGTTCCACACCCATGACGTACCCGTGACTCCAAGCCCTGTGTGTGTGGTGACGTGACGGAGCAGAGGGAGGGAAAAATCCGGGGATGGGGAGGCAAGACTGGGGGGACAAGCCCTCCCAGGGGGCCAGCTCCCCCGCTGGCCCCAGTAAGCACCCCCGTTCCCCAAAACCACCCAGGGCAGGGAGATCGCCGGCCCACCCATCCAGGTCCACGGCAGGAGCCCCACACAGCGCCACGGAGCCTACGGAGTCCCCCACCCCCACCCCAGCAGGGTAACTATACCTCCCTCAATCACACACATAGTAACTACAAACTTACATAAGACATGGACACCCAGGCAAAGCCCCCAACCAGACCCAAGACTCCTCCCCCCCAGCGCAGATGGAACCAGCCCCACATGGCTAGGTGGTACCAAGACCCACCAGCAAACTAAAGGCCCCAGAGCCAGGGCCAGGCACTGGGACAGACACCAGCCCCCCCGCCAGCAACACGCCAAGCAGAACCCGAGCCCCCAGGACCACCCCAGGCCCCA
>SSNR01000016.1:675410-734175 GCA_006937965.1 Callopanchax toddi
TTCTGTAGCGTTTTCAGGCTAATACGTGGAGGTTTATCCTTCCAAAGAAATTTAGAAATAGACGAGTCCAGAGATCTAAACCAGTCAGATGATGGTTTATTTGGAATCATTGAAAATAGGTAATTGATTCTTGGTAAAACCATCATTTTAATTGAAGCAACTCTCCCCATGAGCGATATGGGTAGAGATTTCCATCTGACCAGATCATCTTCCACTTTCTTTAAGAGTGGGATGTGGTTTAGTTTAGTTAAATCTGCCAGTCTAGGAGAGATATTAACACCTAAGTATGTAATATTCCCTGACTGCAACTGTGTATTAGGACAGTTGGTAAAGGAGCAATTAATTGGAAGAACTGTAGATTTTAACCAGTTTATTGAATAATCTGAAACTTTTGAAAAAGAGTTTATCAATTCAATGACCTGAGAGAGGGAGGATTGTGAATGCTGGAGAAACAGTAATACATCATCTGCATAAAGACTGATTTTATGTTCTATGTCTTTACATTTTATTCCTTTAATATCTTTACTTTGCCTGACTGCTGCTGCTAGCGGTTCAATAAAAATAGCAAACAGTGAGGGGGAGAGTGGACATCCCTGCCTGGTCCCCCTCTGAAGACAGAAGCTGGCTGATGTCCGGTCATTTGTCCTGACACGAGCTGTTGGAGAACTGTATAAGATTTTTAACCAGTGTATAAAAGAATTCCCAAAACCAAATTTATGTAGGGTTGCAAATAAAAATTTCCAGTTTACTCTATCAAAAGCTTTTTCTGCATCTAGAGATAAAATATTAGTTTCAATGTTTTTACTGGTAGAGTAATCTATTAAACTAAGTAATCTACGTGAGTTTGTGGACGAGTGTCTTCCTTTAATGAAGCCCGTCTGATCAGGATGTATTATGAGGGGAGTCACCTTCTCTAATCTTCTAGCGAGGGCTTTACAGATGATTTTGAGATCAGCATTAATAAGTGATATGGGACGATAACTGGTAGGAAATACAGGGTCTTTACCTGGTTTTAACAGGAGACTAATGTTGGCAGAGTTCATATTTGGTGGTAGTCTGCCATTTCCTTCTATTTCCTGTATCATTCTGAAGAAGATTGGAGCTAGAGTATCCCAGAATTCTTTATAGAATTCAGCTGGAAATCCATCTGGACCTGGAGCCTTCTTATTGGGCATGGTTTTAAGGGCCTCCTGGAGGTTTTAAGGGCCTCCTGGAGGTCAGCTGGGGTTAATGGTGAGTCCAGGGCCGTCGCTTGACCATCTGACAGTTTAGGAAGTACTATTCTGTCTAGAAACTGATTAATCTCATTATCTGATGGGTTAATCTGTGGAGAGTATAAGGTTTTATAAAAATCTCTGAAAGTGTTGTTTATACCTTCAGGATCATAAACTGTATTCCCAGTCACGTCTTTAACTGCAGATATAGTTGTTTTTTCTTTATTTTTTTTTCAACTGGTTGGCTAGAAATCTACCTGATTTATTACTATGTTCAAAGTTTTCCATTCAAAGTCTTGGTGCTAAAAATTTAAATTTTTTATTAATAATTTCATTTAGTTATAGCTTTGCTTTCCGTACTTTGCCCTGTATTTCTTCTTCCTGGGAAGTTTCTAAAGATTTAACGATTTCTTCTAATTCCTGAGTTCGTTTGTTCTCTGTTCTTTTCTTATGTGTTGAAAATGACATTATTTTACCTCTCATTACAGCCTTCCCAGCTTCCCAGAGACCAGATGCTGATGTTCCAGGCAGGTCATTATATTCTAAATATAAGGCCCACTCTTCTTTAAAATATTTAATAAAATCTTCATCTTCAAGCAGTGATGTATTAAATCTCCAGTTCCTACTTGGTGGAATAGTTTTATTATCTACCAGAGTTAAAGAGACAGGAGCATGATCGCTGACCGCCTTAGCGTGTATCTCAGTGTCTGAAATGTCAGTCAACAAGGAGCTGCTGACTAGAAAATAATCCAGACGGGAGTGAGAGTGGTGGACATGTGAGTAAAAAGTGTATTCTTTCTGGTTGGGGTGAAGAGATCGCCATGCATCACAAAGTCCATAATCACTCATATACTGTTTAAGTATATTTGTGGATTGCCAACAGCGCTGAGTCCCAGCTGAACTGAGCCGGTCTATTTCCTCATTCAGACCAAAGTTGAAGTCGCCCCCAATAACCAGTGAGCAGTCTGAGTGTTCAGAGAGTGCAGCAAAAAGGGAATGAAAGAATGAGGGGTCATCAACATTTGGGCCGTATATACTGACAATACATAGCTTTTTATTCTGAATAGCTACTTTTATTATTATAAATCTACCTTCTGGATCAGTAACTGTATCAATTATTGAAAAATGGACATTTTTGTGTATTAAAATAGCTACTCCTCTCTGCCTCGAGTTATAGCAGGCAGAGAACACGCTGTTAAATTCAGGCGTTCTAAGATCCTCTATAGCTGCAGCATTCTTATGAATTTCTTGAAGCAAGACAACATCTGCCTTCAGCCGTTTAAGCTGGTCAAAGATCTTTAACCTCTTCTCTCTGGAGCCAGCTCCATGAACATTCCATGAGACAAACCTTAGTGACCCCATAGATTTGTGTGTTTAGCTAAATTATGACGCATATCATCCTCAAACAGATTAGGGACAATAATAATACTACTAATAATAGCAACGTTCCACCACATGGCCAGCCACACAACGATAATAATAATGTAAAAAAGAAAATAATAAGAGACAAGAAAGTAAAATGAAACCAGGTGAAGTCATACATAGTGCCTGGTGTTGCCTGATAGCTTCTATGTGTGAGTGTGAAGTTTGTCTGTGTGTGACCTATACATAGACATATATATGCATGAACGCTGTGTGGATGCACTGAGTTCTAGATGTTTGTGCATGCTGTGTCTGATGCTGCAGATCAAAGTTCCCCTGTGCAGCTTGAAAGTCCAGAAGCAGAGAGAGACAAAAGAAAAAGAGAGTAAATAACAGGGTGGAAAGAGTGGGAGAAAAGACGGTAAAAAGAAAAGAGAGTAAAAAAAAGGGAAAAAAGAAGGGATAGTGTGGGTGCGTGTGTGAGTGCGTGATAGTGCGTGTGTGAGGTGAAAGACGTGAACATCGCCATCAAAAGGGAAACACGGATTTAGCAGCTAATGTTTGATTGTGACCTGGTGAAATCCAGTGAAGATAAAGGAACATTTATTTGACCTGGTGATGATTCAGAAGAGCCAGTCGGTCACTCCTTTCTCCTTATAAAGCTGATTATTAACATACAGTTTATCCACGGAGATCACAGCTCGTTTACCTTCCTGAATAAACTTCTTGCGTAGAGGAAACAGGACTCTGCGACGATCTAATATTTCCTTCGGAAACTGGTCATTTACACTGAAAGCTTTACCTTTCAGCTCCCTGCCGTGAGACTTCACTAAGATTTTCTCTTTAAAGTGTTCGAATTTTGCCACGATGGGGCGAGATCTTTTTCCGTCCCCTCTCTTGGCTCCAATCCGGTGCACACGGTGGAAGGTGATGTTTTTAACCGTCTCCTCAGAGATCTTCATGTGGGTCTGGAGGAAGGTTTTCACCGTCAGCTCACAGTCCTCCTGCGCTCCGCCAGAAGTGAAAGGAGGACAGAATTAGCCGGTGGTCAGTGCTTTCATTTTAAGATAAAAATACCAGAATCCCCCCCAAAAAACACCTTTTCAGCTAGCAGAAAACTAAAATCGTTTGGAGGTGAAAAGAGGAAAAGCTGAGGGAACATTTCTACGGCTGAAGTTAGACTCTGCATTGTTATTGTCACAAAACGGGATCCCATGTCCGCGGGAAGGCTGGCGTACCGATTATACCCGACAGGAGGGGTGAGTGCTCTGAGTCGTGTTTCTGTAAACTAGCTAGCGAGACCTAGCTTGTTTACCTGGCTACTGAGTATGGCTTTAAACAAGTAGATAATGACAAAATAAACATCTACAACTATTATAGCATGTTTATTCAACTGTTTGTAAGAGTTTGTAGGGCAAATACGTGATTTTTTGTTTCAGGACCCACAGTGGGGTCCCGACCCCAACTTTGGGAACCACTGCTCTAGAGCAGGGGTACACCCCCCCTTTCCCTGGACAGGAAACTGGACTTACTGCACGGTCCAGACAGTACCGGCTCTGGGTCTAGTCAGGGTAGTAGGAGCCATGATGAATTACTAAAGTTTTATTTTTTGTTTTTAAGGTAGTGCAATATCAGCCAGCAGCAGATTCACACATTGCACAAATCATTTGCAGTCTTTACGTTAAGGGGTGACCACCACCTCCTGCTCTGGGTGCTGCTGGGAGAAGTACTGCTGCACACGAATGTGCTTCTACATCAGTCTCCCAAAAAAGTAACCAAAACTTGCATTTTTGAAAAAGGGTAACTAAAGGGATCTAATTACTGGCAAACATAATGACTTCATGACTATATTTAGTAATACTGTTTCACTTAATTTCAGATTTCGCTGTAAGAAAGTCATTTTATTGTTGTTTGTCAGTAACCAGATATTTCACAAATAATATAGAATATTGAAAATGATGTATCTTCTTGTCTGCACAGTAGTGTGGGATTACCAGTGTTGCCTCACAGTGAGAAGGCTGTCTGTTTGGATCTAGACTAGGACATTTCTGAGAGTCTACGTTTCTCCCCTGTTGGTTTTCTCTGGGTACTCATGAACCGGATTAAACGTGCATAGAAAAGCAGCAAGTTCTAGATTTTTAATTATAATTATCCTGTATTGAAATAAAAGGGATGGGATTGGGCGCAACATAATGGGGGTGTATTGAATTGAATCAGCTGTTGATGAATGACTTGACCATTGATGAATAGTTCTTGATGAAGTACCATCTGAGAGAGTACGAGTTTGGCTTGTACTCTTGACTTTAAACAGATTCTTTAAATTGTAATAATACAAACTGTTGATGGCCAAATGTGAAAATCAATTCCAATCTTTATCCGTTTTTAAAATTTAAAGACTTTAGTAGGTTGTCTGTTTTTTTACACACTTACTTTCTTTATCAGTTTAATTCAGTTAAAGCAGGTGTCCCCAACCACCGGACCACGGGCCAGTACCGGTCCGTGGTTCATTTGGTACCAGTCAAGAAACTAATTTAATTGATGTATTGATCAAGTCTGACTTGGGCCCCAGTGCATTACGTCATTATACTTGCTGACAAGCTGCAGAGTGAGCTGAGCTGCTCTGTAATCCTCACTTCCTGCTGCGCTGCATGGTAAAGGAGCGTGTGAGCAGGGTGCGACCGTTTGCTCTGCGATCCAAGGTGCTGTGCAAGGTCTCCGGTCTAGGGGCTTGTCTGGCTTATTGGGCCCGAAGAGCTTGCACTGCACAGCGGTCACACCTCTTCCCCTTGAACCAGAGACCAGTGACACACACGCTACAGTGGTAGTGCCCTATCCGCCAACCCTAGACCTCCCGCCCACTCCTCGGGGACAAACTAACCTCGAACGGTCCGTAGACCTAATGCTCAGCATGAGACTGGACAGTGGTTCAAAGAACGTTGGAGACCACGCACTGAGTTTAAGTCACTGGAGCTCTGATTAGAGTTCGTAATTTAGACCCAAGCCCGAACCCGGGTCGGGTTGATTCGGGTCGAATATTTAAGTTAATTGTTTGGGCTGCATTAGATTCAGACAGAAGAGAGAGAGGAGGGAAAATCTCATGTCTGTAACTTGGAGAAGTGCTCTGTCTGTGACAGCAGCACGCTGATAAAGAAGCACGCTTTATGCAAGTATTTTATTGTTATCCGTATTTCTCATGGTTAACTGGTGACTAAAATAGTGCACATTTATTTTCAGGTTGTGGTGAATGTGCTGACTCTGTTGCTCCTGTTTCAGCTGGTCGGTCGTCCGAACAAAAGTGGACTTTAAATTGTGACATTATTATTATAAAATTATTTTTAATAGTTTCACATTCTTAAAGTTTGGTTTTTAGTTTATAATAAGTGTCTGAGTTGAACTCTGTGTGTGGAATTTTTTCACTCTCCATTAAAAATCAACACTCGATTTTGGGTTCGGGTTAAATTTTGATATATGGATAACACTGATCCAAAGACTGGGCCAACATATAAACACACTACTATGCACACTCAAAAGGTAATTTATAGCTCCAATGAATCCAACATGCATGTTTTTGGACTAAGGGAGAAAACCGGAGTATCCGGGAAAAAACCGGAGTATCCGGGAAAAAACCGGAGTATCCGGAAAAAGCCCACAATTATATGGCACCACGTAGAAAGGACTTATGATCTGAACTGAAGACCTTCGTGGTAGTGCAAATATATTTATTTTACCAATAATAATTCTTGGCAAATAATAATCTTACCCAATATGAAATTACTTTAAAGAAACCACTGTATTTTTCCACCTCACTCACCCAGATTTGTCCCCATCTCAGACCCGAAAGTAGAAAAGGTCATACCGATAAAATGATCCAATTTGATGCAATAAAACCAATTACCGGTAAATCGAAGAACTTTAATGTTTTATATATTTTCCAGACTTCCTCAAATTTGTAGTTTTACGTCAGAACGTCAGGAAGGCTCATTTTTCCAAGACATCATCATAAAACATATGCAAAGCAAGATATTCACCACTTCTTATCACCAGTCGACTCAATTTCATGAGTGTTTATCGTAAACTATTCTTCTGCTCTTTTACATGTGCTACCAACAAATTCCCTCTAGTTTAAAAACAGATTAGAATAAAGCCTCACTCGCTGGAGGCTAAAACTTATTTTTTAACAGCTCCTTTCTGTCGGATCCGGCTTCTGTGAAATTCATAAATGTCACCCTTTCAGTGAGAATTCTGAAAGTAACATGAAACGCAAACAAACTGTAGGATTCGACTCCCACCTCCGCTGCCTCGACACTTACTCACACATCACAGACATTGAGAAATTGCTCTGCAAACTGTCACACATGTACATGTTGTTATCCAGGTATAGCCAAGAAAACTTTCTTTCTTTTCACACATTCAGCGCAAATGTTTATTTTACAAAGCTTTTAGTCTAACCAGTTATGGCAGCCGTGCACTGAGTGACAACGGGAGCGTTGAGCAGCGAGCGGCGTGGTGCGTTACTTCAGACGGGTCTATCAGAGATGGATTCATTTATGACAGGATGTTGGTGGGACGCTCAATCTTTACTGTACAGGCAGTTTAGAATATTCTAATGATTTTAACACTAGTAGGTTTCACTACTGGGCGATATAACAGTGTTACATTTCTTATCCTATAGAAAATGTGATGTAGAAGCTAAAGTTAAAAATTTATGATTTTTGTGCAAAATTTCAAAGGTGCAGTAAAGAAGCCTGAACAAAGGAAATATGGATGAACTGAGTTACTGATGAGCAGAATTTCACCCAGAAACAAAGTCAGAGCCTGGGAGGGAAAAGGAAATTAAATGTGAGGGATGATGGACAGTCTAATCGAGCCAATGAGGAAGAACAGTGCCAAAAGAAGCATTTAATAAAGTGTATTTTTTTCGTGGTAGTCCGGAAAAAGTCTGAAACTGAAGGACACCAGTTCTGAGCTACCCTTGATCACATTTTATTTAATCACAGCTTTATTAAATATTTAGTTTTGGATATAGTTTAATTCCTTTTTCATAAATTAACACCAAACAGACCTTTAGAGGCTGCACATTAAATGTTTTACTCATCTAAAATATTTTCTTCAAATCTCAGGATTTATTGAAGTGGTAATCAGTAGAAATATTATGAACAATTAAAATCTCACCTGTTGCATTTATATTTGAAGAACCTCGTTTTGGAGAAAGAGAGATTAGCTATGACCAGATTGATAGGCTAACAGCTTGTCCGGAGATTAAAACAAGTCTAATGTCAAACATTAGACAGTGGTTCATGCAAAATAATTGTTCACAGTTTTTCCTCTACATGCTTTTTCAAAATATCTCTTAAAGAAAAATACTGGCTTTTGAAAAAAAAGATGAGAACACCTTTCAACTCTAACTACTGCATTTCAAACAGCAGGTATTTTTTTAACATGTAAACCTACTGGGTCTATTTTATTACAGAATAATCCTGGCATAATAGCATTCTTACTACCAGTACAGTAATGCAAAGAACTGACTGATTGAATTTAGGAACAGTTTAGTATTTTGGGTCTTTCTGCTGACTTCACTTGTAACTAGGTGGAGCTTCTCCACCTCCTTCTATTGTTTACCTACTTATTAAATCTGCTATGTTGTACATTTGGAACCAAATTCTGAGGATGTGTGCTCACTCACCTGCGCACATTCACAAGCATCAAATAACTAATTACAGCTAAACTTTAAAGGAATATTCCACCCAAAAGTGAGATTTTGTTTGTTGCCATATTCTAGTTAGATAAGTGGGCAAAAATAATTTGTAACCAGCCCAGTCGTAGGTGTCTTTGAGGCCGCTGCGTCATGTCCTTACAGTGGAAGCTTACAGCTGTGCGTTGTCATAAACTAGTCCCGAGTCTAAAATAGTACCTGTAATTCCTTCGTGTTACGTTTTATTTTCACTTACAGTCAATATGATTATTGAGGTCACTAGGCAGAATTAGTATCACTACTGAGTGAGTTTTAAGGACTTTTTTTCTCACAATGCTAGTTGTTACCATTCACTTACAGTGTTTTAAGCTAAAGCTAAAGGAGTACTGCCGGATCAGGATAATTACTGGGCTGGTTGAAAATTGTTTTTGCCCACTTATCTAACTATAAGGAATATGGCAATAGACAAAAATTCACTTTTTGGTGGAGTATCCCTTTAAAGGAATTATTAACATACAGATACAGGGTGGAAACTACGCTCGAAGTTAACACCTGGAAAACAATTTCTTAGGTCTGTTTAAAATTTTTGGTCACAAAACTGTCCCATTATTGACATGGTTGACTTAAAACTCATGTCTGCCACTAGGGGGCGTTTTGTTTTGTTCCTATCTAGTTATTGTATGCAAGGAGGTTCTCTGCACTGTGATTAGCCGTTAGCTTCTCAGTGAGGTCATTATTAAACTAGTTCTCCAAACTGAGGAGCTTTTTACAATACTAGTTACATCACCTTTCAAAAGAAACCCTCTTCAAAGATCTGAACTATCACAATAATTAACAAAATAAGAGCTTTGAAGCTCCGTCTTCATTTACGACCAAAACATATTGGCACTCTACATGAAAACTTATAAACACAATGAGAAGAAAAAGCATTGAGGGAAAAAAAATAGACTTCAACTTCTGCAGCATTCACTGTTCAGCTCACCGCTGTCAAGTAGGTCAATGCGACAGGCTTGACTGCTCCCCCACCCCACCCTGTACGTTTTGTGTTCAGGCTCTCGCTGGGCAGGTGCCACGGTGGACTCACCTGTTTGATAAAGCTTACACTAACGCTGAGTGAACTGCAGGTCTCATCTGGAAGCAGCTCTGTGGGCTTCCTCTGGACAAAGTAATAGATTATTCATCAACTAAAGCGAGCGACAGCAGCACCAAATCACAAAGAAAAACTTTAAAGACCGTAATGAAGTTCATCCCAAGTTCATCAAATGCCACTGGACATGTGATGCTCTTTAAGCTTGGCCGCATTTCTTCTTCTTTTTTTATTTCAGGGACAGATAATCTCCGTCGGTACCAGCTGAGCCATTCTTATTGAAGTCATCTTCCTCCACAATTGAACATTTTGCAAAATATAGAGCATAATGACTTGCACCCTCCACTTCACAGGCCCTCTTCCTGCACACTCAGCTGCTTCAAAAAGGACCAGATCTGACTCATAATAGACCTCATTAGACTTGTATTGAATAAGCTCTGCGCCGGCGTAACCCAGTCTCTCTGTTCGCTGCCTTCTTTCTTCTTCTTTTTTTCTTTTCCACCCGCGTGTGTATTCTCCATTAGAGAATTAAAGATTAATTGCCAAATTTCTCCGGTTTAAAGCATTGATTAATGACAGCGAGAACCACCGGTGGATCCAGGGAGATTAATGTTGTGAGGTTCGCCTCCTTTTAGATAGCTATTGATTTTGATTTTGCTGAAAAATGCCTGTCTTCTCCTCTCAGGAGGGCAGAGAGGCTGCGAGGAGCACGAGCAACGTGCCAGGCAGCTCTAAATTACATTTTGTGCAGCTTGGCTCAAAATATGAGCATTAGGAATTAACATTCACTTAATTGGGCTGCAAGTGGTTGTGCTAAAGAGGTTACCAATGGCAACAAAGAATCAGCTGCTGTATGACAGAAAAATTGGTTATTTAAATCCAGTATTAGCTAAGCACAGAATTAAAAATGTAACCTTTTTGTTTAGGAATCGTCCTTCTCTTTAAAACTAAAGATACGATCTAGCAGAGCAAATAGAGATTTCCTAAAGGTAAGATTCCTTTATCTTAAATTAGACAGCATTTTGATTATTTTCTCATCTGACAGCTGCATGATGAGGACCTTCTTCAGTTTTTACTCAATCTTTAGTCTCAGTCACAACAAATCAAAGCAGCTGAAGCCTTTTTTTTGTTCGGAGACGCTTGCCTCTTTATTATAAGTGTGCCACAGGGAGGTAGTCTTCCAAATGCGGGATTATGCCCATTGTGATCAGCCTAAGCACGCCGTATTAGCCAAATTATCATGAAATGACATAAAAGCCACTTTGAGAGATGTAGGATGCTTCAGATATCTCTGTGTCAAAGCATCTCAAAGCAGAGAGGATGTAATGGTAGATCCAATTACAGTGATGTGAAAGTGTATTTGCCTTCTTATTGTTTTTATTTCCATTTGTGATTAACCACATTAATTAGAAAGATGAGATCAACTCCACTAGTCACACCCGGACCTGATTACTACCAGACCTGAATCAAGAAGTTGCTTCATTAAGTTAAAAGATCTCAAAAAGCAACACATCATGTCCTGTTCTAAAGACGTGGAAGAACAAAACAACATCCAAAGCACTGCAGGACTCGCTTGGTTGAGGTCAAAGGTCATGATTTAACAATAAAAAGAGACAAGGGGCTAAAGTGACATCATAAGAGAGTTCCAAGGCTAAAAACTCAACACATAGTCCCGTCTCACATTAACCAAAAAGCATCTTCATGGTCCCCAAGACTTTGAGGCAACGGCGTGGATTTGCTGTTGACATTGGTGGGGACCAGGACGGGACATGGGACGGGTCGAGTGTGCGCCGAAACAGGAAGTGCAGATCACCGTCCTGTAAAGCTGGTCCGGACCGGCCCAAAGTTACCATCACTGGGAAAATGTCCGATGGCCAGTCCAGTGCGGTGTTTAGACCCAGAGCGGGTGCCATCGGCGTAAGCTAGGGTGACTAGATTTTGTGAGGGATTGTCCCACATTTTCATCACTTTCAACACGTCCCGCAAATTGAGGCAATGTCCCGCATTGACCCTTTAATGCCAAGCATGTACAGGGTTCCTGCGGGGTCTTAAAAAGTCTTAAAAGCATTGGATTTATGAATTTGTAAATAATACCTTTAAACGACTTGAAAAAGTCTTAAATTTTGATATCTGGGCCTTAAAATGTGTGCTGTATGTAACTTCTCCGTATCGCATTTCACCTCAAAAGGTTTCATTTGTCAACCACAATTATTCTGATTAAATAACTTATCATAATTTGCACATTCCACATTTCTTTAAAAAAAAATACATGAACACATGTTCAAGAATTTTTTTTTTCCTTGTAGGTAGGTCTGTGAAATGGGTATTAACATTTTTATATAAATGGTCTTAAAAAGACTTGAATTTGACTGGAAGAAACCTGTAGGAACCCTGGTGTCCTCGTCGACGCATTTCTGCACTCCACGATGGTTTGTGCTGTAAAAAAGTTCAAACGATTTTTGAAAGAGAAGTTATCATGGTTATTTACGTTCCGCGGTTACATTAGACCCACAAATCAGCCTCCCTCGCACACACAAACATAACAGGTAGGGGAAGAAATGAGTGACAGAGAGCAAAAACAAACCAGACTTAAGTAATGACCTGTGGCCTAGTGGTAGAGCACATGGCTTTAATGCTTTAGACCTGGGATCAAATTCTGGTCTGGACATGCCACTAAAACAGATTATATTTTTCCTTAAGAAAATAAATATTGAATAAACTATTTATATTATTACATTGAATGTGTGTATTTTAAAGTACAATGTTTCAATTTTGAAAATCCTTTAGAATTCAACATGTCCCACGTTGCCCCCCACCAACATGCTCTTTGTCCCACATTATGCTGAAGGTGTGTGTCCCGTACCATTTAGACTAAAAACTAACTGTATTTCAGAACATAAACATAAGAAACAGTCAGACATGGTGGTGGTAGTGTGATGGTCTGGGGATGCTTTGCTGCTTCTGGACCTGGACCTCTTGCTGGAATTGATAAAACCATCAATTCTACCAGAAAATCCTGATGGAGCATGTCTGACTTTTGACTTTAAACAGGCCGATGATGTTGGAAAACCCGCCGATGTGGCCGAATTACAACAATTCTGTAAAGAAGAGCGGAACAAAATTCCTCCACAGCGACCTGAGAGACTCACCACTAGTTATCACTAACACTGGATTATAGTTGTTGCCTCCAGGAGTGTTAGAACCAGTTAATAGGGTTTGGGGTTGGTTAATATTCACATAAATCCAGGTTACGATTGTTATGTTCCTTTAATAAATGAAATCATGATTTGAAGACTCCTTTTTGTGTTTATTCAACGTGTCTTTGATATATTCATTTGTTGATCTGAAATATTTAAGTGTGGCAAAAAAAATGAATAATATTAAAATACAAATTTTCCTTGTTTTAAATGTGTGAGGCCAATCATCATAAATCAAATTAATTAGCAATGTTACGTCCTTTTTTAATGTAAGTAGATATTTAAAATAGAAAACTGAAGAACATTATGTTAGTGGGAAATTGTGTGACATGTTAAATTAGAGGCAAAGCTAGAGCTGAAGTCTATGGCATTGAGCTAAATGGTCTACGTACAGTTTCACAGAAATCTTCCATTTTTTCATGTTCTTTTATGATCCACTCAATATTATTACTCCAGTGCTTGAATATAAATCTCCAGTTATCACAAATGTCTGCTTGTTTCCTTACAGAACAACCTGAGAGTTTCAAGTGGATGTCTTCAAGATCCACCACTTCGAACCTGTTGAAGTCAATCAATGGAGTTAAGATGCACCATTGGTTGCAGGTCACGTAGAAGATGTTGGGGGAATGTTTGTCTCCATGATTGAACTGTCCCCTGGGTTCACATTAATTGAGCTCGCTGTAATCACACACAGGCACGTATGATCTGTGTCTGCGGCTCTCCAAAAGATCGAGATTATCCTCTTGGCTTGGAAGCTCCGTTCTGAAGCTATAATTAAAATAGATTTTTGATTTATTATTTCACATTCTGAGGTGCACCCTAAAGTCTCTGACTCCTCAAACTGTGGCGTAACATAAATCTGAGGGTCTTCGTGTTTCACTTGCTCACAGGCGGTATTTGTGGTATAGCTTGGTACTTTCAGCTGGACTAAAAATCCTACATCATTAAATCATTTTAATTAAGTGATGAATGCAGACGGTCAATATGCTCAGAGAAGAAAATCCAATCATTTTTCTTATTACGTCTCTGTTAGCTAGCAGGTTTATGTACATGTGTGACTTTTCTCAGTCAGCTTACTTGACATAAGATTTTCAGTGACCATGCTTTTGCTAGTTTAAAGTTTTATCTAATTGTCAAGTATCAAATTTATAATAATAAAATGCATGAAAATGAAATATTTTCTAGCAAACATGCTAGCTGAAAATCAATCAGTAGGCTTACTGAGAAGTAACTTTAGCTAGCGAGCAAACTCCTGTAAGTGTTCAGGTTTTCTCTGGGTACTTCAACTTGAAGTAACGGAAATGTCTAGACAGCCAGGAAGAAATGTCTTATAATGGAGTATAAATAATTCCAAGTCAGTTTGTTTTGGGTTTTTTTTACCTTGAACATCTAAATGTATTATTTACAAATATAATTTAATATCTAGTCGATGCGACTGAGCAATCAACTAACTTTGTCATACCAGCTAGTAATGAGCTAAAGTTATATGTAATCATTAATATTACCACACTTTTTTTTTGCTCTACAGTGGGGATTGTGTAAAATACACAAAATCTAACAAGTATTTAGTTAAAGCCCATCTCTGGATTATTTCTGCAAGAGAGCAGTTTTTGAATCCAGCGTCCAACGGCACCTCCCAAAACACCTCGACATGCGCGATGCAGTCGCATGTGTGCGCGCGTGCACAGGCATATTACTTTGGTCTATAAGCTGGGCTTAAACTGTGCAACTCCTACGATTTTGTTGTAGGATTTAATCACTCACAGTTCACAAATCATGTTCTCACACTGTCCTAGCTGTGCTTCTGATACGTAGCTGTTAGCAGGGAGCTGCTGCTGCACTCTGAAGCTGCCGGAAATGACTCGGTCTTGAAGGAAGTTCTAGACCAAAATAAACGTGTATCCTTGGCAAGCCTTGCCATTCTGTGAAGAGAAATGTTTAAAAAAATAAAAATAAATCCCTTAGTAGTCGAGATAACTATTTAGTAGAAATGAGCTCTGACTGGCTCCTCTATGATGGCTGAGACTATACAGAAAGACACAGAGCATCCTGTACGAGAGCGCCCCCTACAATGCAGAAATTTGAATTTTATTGGCTCAAAAAGTTCACCGGCCAGAAAGAACGCAAATGGGTCTATAGGAGGAAGGAGGGTCTTCAGAAGACTAACAGATGTTGTGAAACTCAACCCATAGATCATAGTTTAGACCTGAAATATTATTTAAAACGTTTAGAAAACTAAATACTCCAGATAGCTGCTTTAACATAGCTTTTTTTCTTTCAGAGCTATTTGGTATCAAGCTAAACAATTGTTTTTCATGTCAAACAATTTCCTCTTAGATGTATCAGACATGAAATAGGGGATGCTGCTAGCTAGCGGTTAGCAAACAGCTTTGTAGTGACTTCCTGACCTAGCATTTGAGCATGTTAGTCACTTAAATGGTCAGGTTATGTGTGTCACTGAAATGGCTTATGCATAAAGAAAATTGCTGTTTGGTTCAAGCAATAGCTTTTGGTGGTAAACTGTTACGGTTCACGTTGTGAAAATATGTTATCTTATGCACAAGATGTGTTTTGGGGGCAGCTTGGTGGGTACTGCTGTCTCACAGCAAGGAGGTCATGGGTTTGCATCCCAGCTCTGCAGGCTCTTCGTGTGCAGTTAGCATTAGCATGTTTTCTGGGTTATCCGACTTCCTCCCAGAAGCCAAAACCATGCATGTCAAGTCTATTGGTGTCTCTAATTGCCTCTAGGTGTGAGTGGGTGTGACTGGTTTTCTGTCTGGCCCTGTGATGGCATCCCCATCCGGGGTGTTCCCCGCCTCTCGCCCCATGATGCTGGAACACCGGCTCCTCGTAACCCCCCAGTGGAAGATTAAGCAGTTTTGAAAAATGGATGGATGGATAAGATGCTTAATCTTGTCGCAAATGACTTTATTTTTGTACCACAAGGTTTGGGTGTGAGTTGGCTGCGAGACCTGTGATTGATAAGCACTTGACTGAGCCATCTGCAACATTCGAGTTGTTTTGCTAGCTGTACAAGGTATTTTGTATAATTGTGTGTAATATTCTGCTAATTAGTAATCTATGGTGTTCTAACCATTTTATGTACATTTAGAATGCGTGTGTGTGTGTCGTCATTGTGGAGCCACCGGTTAAATGAGTCAAACTTCATAGAGAATTTTAAATGAGCCAATTTGTACGTTAGGACTCCTTATACTGTAGCAGCTCTGTGTTCGCTTGAACTTGAAAAGTTTTTCAAACTGGCATTGAAGTTTTTTTTCATTTATTATTTTATCATTATTTAATTTATTTTGTTGAACATGAAAAGCTGAACACAGGCTGGAAATGGTTTATTCTGTCTTTAGTTTTGTTTTTAAGTTATTCTAAGTTTTATATTACAATTTAAACGCATTAATCTAGAAAACTTTACACGTCCTTGGACTAATACTGGGCTAAATAAGTTCTCTTTGTCCTCTGTGAGTGTTTGAGAAATACACAAATAATAAATGAGATAATCTTCCGACTAAACCCTGGCTATCTACTTTGTACAAATATTTCTTTGTGTGGAAGCAATTAAATGTGTTGATGCACTCAGGTAACAGCAGAATCGTACCTCAGATGGTGAATCAGAATAAAATTCATCACGTTTCCCTTTAGTTAAATTCATTAGGTCGGAGAAGTCATTATCTCTGCAAACGGCCACCGCTGAATAATTAAATACCCCATCAGCTGTTTGTTTGACCAGAGTTTATGACATTATTATTCTTCCCTCCTTGCTTTCTAATAAAATCATCTCTTTAATTTAACAGGAAAAGTCTCTTCGTGTCGAGCGCTACAAAGTCAAACTGCCTTGGCAGAAGTTCAACAAGAAATTTAGAACGAGATTTATTTTATAAAGCAAAAATGAAGAATGGAAAAATGTCTTCATAGATAATATAATTTTAAATATATTAAGTCAAATTATTTTTTTATTTATTTTTACTGTGTTGTTAAAATTAGATGTGATATTTTCAGCACACTATCTGTTAATTATTTCTTATAAATTGTTTGAATGTGAACTGAGAAAGACTTGTTTTCGTTTATTGCGTCATCCAGCTTCTATTTAAATTTCTTAATGTCTGTTTTACGGTCTAACTCAGGGGTTTTCAAACCTTTCTGTTTCCAGCTCACTACAGCCACTGTGGATAAACTAGATGAACTCTTAGTTAACAAGGGCATGAAGGCAGCAAAAATAGACTCGACAAATGTTTTGCACATCCTATTAAAACTACTGTTTTTAGCTATTGTAACAAAAATATTGTTAATATGTTGTTAGTTAACATTTCAGTGGTATGTTTCGGAGATCGGCTAAACCAAACTAACCCCGTGTGACAGGATCAGTGAACTAGAAGAACGCTGTCAGATGGAGCTCTAATTGATCGGTTTTGTAAAACCACTGGTTCTAACCAAGGTCAGCAGAACACATCTCTGAACCACAACATGTAGAACCTTGAAGCAGATGGACTAAGGAGACCACACCAGGTGTCTCTCCTGTCAGCTGAGAACAGGGAACTGAGACAACAATTCACACAGGATCACCAGACCTGGACCAGAAGACACTGGAGAAACTTTTCCTGGTCTGATGAGTCTTGATTTCAGCTGCAACCTTCAGATGGTCAGAGTGTGGTGTCAACATCATGAAAGCATGGATCCATCCTGCCTTGTATCAATGGTTCAGGCTGATGGTGGTGTAATGGTGTGGAGGAGGTTTTCTTGTCCCACTTTGGGTCCTTTAGTACCAACTGATCCTGGTTTAACCTCCACAGCCTACCTGAGTATCGTTGCTGACCATGTCCATCCCTTTATGACCACAGTGGACCACCGTCTAGCAGGATAAAGCTCCATGTCTCAAAGATCAGATCATCTCTAACTGGTTTCTAGAACATGATGAGTTCACTGGACTCCAACGACCTCCACAGTCACCAGAGCTCAGTCCAGTCCAGAACCTTTAGGATGTGGTGGAACAGGAGTTTAAAATCACAGATGGAACTGTGTGATGCTGTCATGTCAACATGGACCAGAACCTCTGAGGGTTTTAGTTGTACCTAAAATTGGCTGGTGAGAGTATTTTGCTGCTGTTTGTGTAAAGTTACTTTTGGGTTAAGTTGCAATATTATTTGTCCACCACAAGGGGGCTCCAGCCCAAGTAGCTCCTCACTTTATTGCTAGGTTTCACTCACGTGACTTGGAAGTCGAGCGAAACTCAAATGGGGGCAGGAAGTGTTTTGCGCCACAACAAAACACAGCGCGATGATGAAAGCGACTATACTAAGGCTTTAAATGGGCTGGCAGAGACGCGATATCGCAAAAAAATACATTTTCATTTAGATTATATGCCCATATAGATTAAAAAATCTGACTCTCAAAGCTAATTTTGGTACAAATAAGTTAGGACATATAGAAACAAGATCAAACTTGTTTACCTGCCATTTTTCTAGATGTGTTTCTGAGTAAATGTTCACTAAAATACTAGAAAATAACATTTAGTAAACCCTTACCTGTTAGAACGTGAACTCTAGCATTGTTCGTTCTGGGCCTCTTGTTTTTAGCCGTCTTCTTTCAGTACATTTTTTAAAATTAAGTCCTTTGTGGCACACAACTTTCGAGACACGAAAAAAAAAAATCGCTTGTCCTTCTCCCGATTAGAGCAGCTGCAACAACCGTAGACCGCACAGAATTTGGGCTTTTTGAATTAGAGTAAACAGAGACAATACTACAAACTGCATTTGGTGACGTCAACGCGACGTCAGCAAAACTAATGTATTCCAAAGTTGTTTGGGGTTTTTTTTTGTTCTTAACCCAACGTTTCTATCTCTAAGATGTGGAAATAAAAAGAAGGATTCCATAAAAATGTTTGTTCTTCATAAAACTTTTCACACCTGTGCCTCCACTGCAACAGCTCATGCTTTTAAGCCTTAATAAAGTCGAGGTAAATCACCCTCTGTGTCCCTTATTTCCCTGAATTGATTTTCCTTATTGTCATTGACTGGTGGGTAAAATGATACAAGCAGTGTGTCGTCAGCAAACACGAGTTCGACAGAAACCAGCGTAAACTGACCTGTAGGTAGTTATCCAGGTGGCAGCCGTGAACAGATATCCTTTTAATGAATTGTTCTATTCATTAGAGTATTGAGAAAGAATAGTTTTAATGAATTACCTCGTGATTAACTTCACACCTTTCAGTTTGAACCCCCCGTGTTTTCAGTTTCAAGCGCGCAAAGATGCTGTTAATGAAGCAACGCGAGCCACTTAGAGGGAAATAAAGTGTCACTGTTCTCACCGTGTTTTATTAGGAATGCACCTGAAAGATGGTGGGAAAAAGAAGAAGAAACAACCTCTTCTTTGGAGATTAGGCGGAGATCAGATCCTACTTGAGCTGTTTAATGATGCCCTTTGTTTGTTTTCAGGGAAATTCCCATTCTGATGTCTAGAGTAGACCCTCTGAGGTCTTGTCAGGGAGCGGCGTCACGTATAAAACTCCTTGATTTCTTATTTTATCTGCAGACAACTAAATCGATCCCCGTCTCACCTGCACCTGCTCGCCTCGCCTCGCGCTCCGTCTAAGCTGAAGATGTCCATCCTGCTCCCCAATCAGACTGTTTAGGCCAGGCTATTTCAGCCGGAGAATAAGGTGGTCAAGCCCATCTCGGTGCCTCCGAAAGTGTTCGACGAAATAAAAAAATAAATAAAAGGGCATTGAAATTTCTCAGGATCTTGACACGTCTAATTGAGATTTCACGCCCTATTTTCTCACAGATTCGAAACCGCTCTCTGCTCCACAGCAAGCAGTATTTCCCCGAGGATTGAGACGGAAGAAATTGTTTTTAGGTTTTATTTGGTTTTTGTTGCTTTAAGGGATCACACCAGAGCAGATTTCTCAATAAAAGTGCTCCTTTTATTTTCGTGCAGTAGGCAAAATGATTAGTTGCTTTGTCTGAAAGGTCTTTTAAGAAAAAAGTAAATCCAGTTCAAATTCTGTTTCCTCCATCAGCATAATTAATTTGACTGCATGCATAGATTTGTCCAGATCACTGCTAAAGAAAGCACAGCTGGTCTCATTCATTTTTATTCATCTGACCACCCCAGAATGCTGTCAGCTGCTGTTGGCTTTCAGTCAAAGCGTTTCATAAAGGGCTGGGAACGTCTCGCCAAAGGACGTCTACTGTACTGTAGGACAGTGGATCCCAATCTGCCTCTTTCAGAATCCTGATTAAATACAGTGCTGCTGGAATCACCTCACAGCTTTTCTTCACATGTTGATTGCTTTGTACTTTTTTAGATTTCGTCCATTTTAACTGCAGATTTTTGTTCAAAAATAAGATTTTCTTGCTGTGTTTGCGCCACTTGTTCAAACACACAAGTGGGATTTTTGGAGAGGAGACACTTTTCAAAGTAGAACTTTTTTTTAAACTCCATTTTCGGCTGAAAGAAGCTTTTGTATGGCACTGCAGCATATTTACTGCAACTTTGTTCTCTGGAAAAAAAAAATTCCCTTTAGCTTTTCTGTATCTGTCTTGCTTTATCCTAAATTTTGATTCATTGTTTGATAGATCATTTGTAAACTGTGTCAAAGAGAAGTGTTCTGTAAGATTAGAGAAAATGCAAATCTCACCTTGTGGTGGTGTGTGTGTGAGTGGGGGGGTATTTTAGCAGGGTTTAGTCAGACTAAAATTAAAGGTGACATGTGGAGCATTTTTCTATGTATCAAAGTTTTCTAAATGTTTTAAATGATATTTCAGGTCTAAACTATGATCTATGGGTTGAGTTCCACAACATCTGTTATCCTTCTGAAGACCCTCCTTCCTCCTAGAGACCCCTTTGAATTATTTCTGACCGGAAAACTTTTTCAGCCAGTAGAATTCAAATTTCCACATTGTGGGCTGTGAGTCAACGTGCACATGCTTCGTGCAAACCTGTAGAGGTGGGGGCCGCACTCCCAGGACGCTCCGTGTCTTCCTGTTTACAGTCTCGGTCGGTCATGGAGACGTCAGAGCTCATTTCTACTAAAAGGTTATCCATTCCCCGGCTACTGAGGGATTTATTTCATTTTAAAAAATTTCTCCTCACAGAATAGCAAGGCTTGCCAAGGATACACATTTATTTTGGTCAAGAATTTCATTCTGTGCCGAGTGTCTCCTCATTTCCGGGTTCTGCTTCTTGCAGCTCCCTGTTGTGTGACGAGCGTGTTGAGGGACGTGTTTCATAAACACAGGGTGACAGTCAGGACTCAGAGCATCTACAAGGTGAGAACATGATTTGTGAGCTGTGAATGACTGAACCCTGCGAAAGTTTGAGCAGGAGCTGAGAGCCAGGATGAAGCACAGTTTATGCCTGGCTTAGATTGACACGCTGTGTGCACGCATGTTTAGAGGTGGGGCTATAGAACGCGGGAGGGGGGAGAATGAATGTTTTGGGTGATGCCGTGGTACGTTGGATTTAAAAAATGCTCTCTTGCTGAAATACTCAGACATGAAATTATATTTTGTTGAGTATAAACAGTTTTTAAAAACATTATATCAGGTCTCTAGCTAATAATTAGCAAGGACCTTTATTAGAAGTGTCAAAAAGACACAGATTGACCTCATTTCTTTAGTTGGATCTATGTAAATATCAAAGATAACACAGTTTGACATGTACGATAGTTTGTTTTTAAACACAGTGAGGTTATTCTCAAAGAGTTATAAGCTGAAAACTTGACATACAGTGGATAATAGAATAAAGAATGATACATCTTTCAGGTCTTGACTGGATTTTCATAAAGATAATCTGCTGAAGGTGTTTGTTTTTTTCGATCTGACTTCTTTTTTGTTCAACTATTTTCTCCACTTTTAAAAAATACACACAGGTCAACATGCAAGATCTGAACAGAAAAAATGTTTAGAAAGCAAAAAAAATTCCTCAGCAAGTCATTTTAAGATCATCATAAAAGCCAGGTGAACTGTTAATTAAGACCACTTTTAAAGGCACACTATGTAACTTTTTCATATTTTTAAATCTTTTCCTTGAGCCAGTCTGTGCTAATATGACCATCTGGTGATTAGATCCAGAATACCACGTTTGCAACTTCTCATTCTCCAGTCCGGTGTCCTGGAAGTTTCACAAAATCACATATCTCACGATAGTTATGCTAACCTAATGCGGCTAGCTGATATGCTAGCGCCGGAGTGTTTTTAGCTCATGAATCCTGCTTTTTTCCATCTCTTCCTGCTTGAACACAGCTGATTTCTTTGAATGAGTGATGAACCGCTCCAGTAGAAAGCAATGAAGGCTGAGGAGACATTTCAGATTTAGGTGTTTCTGAGCAGAAACAATGGTGCTAATGTTTTTACAACAGTGCTTTAAAACAGACACTAGGGGGAGCCAAAACAAGCAAAACTCCATAGTATGCCTTTAAAGATCACAAGAAAAATCTGAGTCATTGGAAGCAACATATTAAAGGAATACAAATATCTACACAGTACCAAAATAAACTAAATTATTCTCGTTTGGTAAATCTCGAACCACTCATCTTGGTATTATGAGCCGCTGTATCATGATGCCATTTTTGTCTCCGTGCTCCCTGTGCTGCTGCGATGACTTCACTCAGTCTTACATTACACAGCTTTAACAGGCTCAGTGGGAGCACCAGCTTCCCAGCAGGACCCATATTGGATGGTCTACAATCGGTGACATCATGCATGAGCATCAACCTCAAGAAATATACAAAACGTGGGGGTGATCTCAGACCCACTTAGGCTATTTGATCTTGTTTAAAGCTTTTTATGCGACAGATGGGTGTAAGCATATCATTAAACTTTACATGATCCTGTATTTCATCCTGCAGACATTTAAAAGCAACAGCCAACCAGGTATCGTCATTTTTAGGTTTATATTCTGGACCTTTATGGGGTTTGGATTCAGGTTTGTCATATGTTTTATGGATGTTTCTTTTTTTTGTGATTTCTTTTTGTTGATGCAGATCTTGTTTCTTGGTTCATACGTATTCATTCTGTGTTTTGACGTGTGGTTTATTGGATGGGTATTCCTTTGAGAGTAACACAAACTATCGTTTCACTGAATGAATGAACTCCCAGTCAAACTTTTTTTTACCGTAGATTTCTGTTCAGTTGACCTCTCTGAGTGGTTACCATCATTCGTCCAGGTGAGTTGGGTTTCCACATTTATAGTCATGCTTCAGCTACTTGGTATTATTTATGTCAATGTTTTTGAGTTTGGGCTTCTATAAAGTCAACTTCTGGACAGTCCAGACGGTATCAGTGTATCATGGGTTTCTGCCAATACTGAATTCATTCAAAAAGATTAAAAAGCGCAATCGTCTTTCTTCTGTCAAATGATGTTTTCATTGATTACCAATCCCATTCAGTTTTTTATAGTCAATTCACAACAAACATTACCTCAACTTCTTTTTTTTAAAAAGCAGCAAATCTCATGTTCATACCAATCATAAATTAGATTTAGTGGATTACACTGTAAAGTACAAATAGTTTGCTCTGAATGAGAAAACCAGCAGATTGCATCAAATCCCTTATTATGAGCAAGCAAAGGGCAACGGAGGGAAGGAAAACTCAACGGAAACAGAAATCAAACTTAAAATAAATAAAAAAATCTCTGACTTCTTGCAAAGAGGAATGAATGCCGTTTTAAAGGCTACAGTCACGCCACATGTTGATTTAGTTTTTTGTATATTGCAGTAGAGCAACATTTTCCAGTGATATTAGTTTATACATCTATTTAGCAGTTTGCCTCCTTCCAAGTCCACTTCTCTGTGAAAAATGATTTTTTTCAGAGCAGTTTTGCTTATTATCTTCTTTTCTCAGCCTTTCTTGGAGCTCGTCTTGGCACGTTTTTATCCACCGACAGCAGGGAGCATTAATAATCACCTCCATGCAACACTGGGACCATCGTCTCACAAAAGGCTCCAGCGCGGCGTCCAATAATGTCTCAAAGGAACCGCTATTGACATCTCAGTCCTCCGCCGGCACTGCAGAGGCAGGATGTCCGTATGTGATAAAATGCCGGGCCTCTCATCCTCCAGCGGTGCCAGGAAGAGTGCAGGGACGGTTCGGAGGTCAAGAGAACTCACCCCCTGACTTTTAAAAGCAGGAAATGGGACCCAGTGGATCAGCCCCACTGATTATCAATAAGCAGAGATTAGATGAGAGGATCAGAATTGTAAGAGGAGTGAAGTGGGACTCATGCCATCATGGTGCTCGTTCAGTGGAGGGCCCGTTTTTTCTGCTAGTTTTTGAAATAAAACAGTTTTCACTGTGATTTTTAGGGTTGTCTTTGGTGGAGTAGTGACCATGTAGAAGGAAAAGTTAAACACATTTTAAAAACATATAAAGAAAAACTGAAATTCTCTGGAAAAAAATGTTAGGTTATTTTAAATTGTTACCCATAATGCCCTGTTTTATACACTAGACTCCAAGAGTGGGGGTTATGGATGTAACCCAGGCTGAAAACAGCACCCTCTACTGTTGGGATTGCTGCTAAATGGTTTGTGCATTAGATCCTTTAATTATCTTTATAAGATTAGATAATGCAATGTACTTTTCTGGTGGATTACTTTTGAAAGTTTCCTTTAATAGTTTAGTATTTTATTTTTGTTAAGGCAGCTAATGGGACAGCACTCAGGTCAAGATTTCCCCAACATTATACCAAAGACTGAGTGAACTGTATCAAGTTGTACCTTTTATAAGCTGGAGTGTGTTAGCGTATAATGCATTACATCATATCTCCCACCTTTCACATTTAGGCGACAGTGTTTTTGCCTGTTTGTATGTCTGTTTGCAAAATACCTCACGAACTACTGGACAGATTTTACAGAAAGCCTTAATTTCTTCAGCTGGTTCATTTTTGGAGACAACACATTTCAGGTAGAAAACAAAAACGTCTCTGAGTTTGTCTCACGAACCGCTGGACATATTTTAATAAAACTCTCAGACTGTAACCATGGGATGTGCATCTACAAATGACTGACCTCTGGGGTCAACCCCATTAAAAAGAGCTAACGCAAATGTGGCTCGAACCCAGTCAGTTTCACGGATATTAGGCTAAGGCTTATCGTCACAGCAGCTGAGAGGCGTACCCTGAAGGCATCACCTTTATATTGGCTGTGTTGGCAAAATATCTCAGGAACCACTGGGTGGGTTGTAGTTAAATTCACTGGATGTGCATCTACACCCAGATTCACAGCGAATCATCATTAAACTCTAAAATGACTAGAACTCTGTCAGTTTCACAGATAAAGTTTGAATCATAATTTACAACAGACTGATTTTTGTAGTCAAAAACACAAAAATGGCTGTAACTCAGTCAGCTTTATAGAAATCAGGCTACATTTTTACATGGTTTTAGCTAAGACAACATGCTAATGAATCCTAAGACCTTGTGATATTGCAGGAGACGGAACACAACGCTGAAATTAGTCTCTGGTGTGCTTTGGATACAAGCATTATTCCATTAGAGGTGGACTATTTTACATTAAGGATTGTCCTGATCTTTTTACCTTACTTTAAACTTTAAAACGCATAAAGCAGTTCCGTATTTAAACCTTTTATTTCTAAAGCTGTAAACATTCATCATTTAAGGGTCTTTTTTGCTGCCCTGGTCACCAGAAGAAGCTTGGAATTTGTCAAGTTTATTCCAGCAATGTCCCTTTAAGGCCACGCCCATTGCACACACATACACACAAGTGTCTTTGTGAGAGCAAATGGGAACAGAAGGTTCAGTTCAAACCAGCAGCCACAGTGATATCAAACCAACAACAGAACAGCTGCTGCTTTTGGGAGAATGTTAGAAAAAGAAGGTGACTACACTCTGCATTAGCATGTCTGTGAGCTCCTGGTTGAATACTTCATTCACAGGGGGAAGTAGCAATGTGCTAACCATAACTCAACAGGACTGGAAGGAGTATTTTAGGCTTCTTGGACACACTGAATCACTTCCATTTGTTTCACGCGAGCCATCTTTGTGTGATATATTGGGCTTGCTTCCAATAGTGTGTGATTTGTCAGCTCTAATTAATCTTTCAACCCAGAGGGTGCTTTGTAACTCTCAGTCTAATACGCCCGGTCTCCTTGGTGGAGTGGAGACGGTTGATTTCTTACGGCTCCCTGGGTACGGTGAGGTTGGCCAGGAGCATGCTGCGAGGGCCTGACAGGAAGACGGCGCCGGACCAAAGCTGCAGGAGTCTGGTAAGATTTGCTAATGATTGTTTCCTTGGCTGCCACGCAGAGAGAACTCTCCTGAGCGGCGTAGCGTTTGATAACCACTGCTCTGCAAGTGCTTGTGGGCTATTTGCTCAATCCCAAACGAGGATGATTGACTGCTCGCAGGCTGTGGTTCTCTCTCTCTCTGAGTGTTTAACGTGAAGGGAGACACACAGAGGTGATGCTTTCCCCAACACACTTTCTTATTAGACTTTCTTTAAAAAATCACCACTAAAAACAGAAGCAATAAGTCCACTTCCTGTCATTTTAGGAGTTCCTTTAGTCTATCTAAATGCTAATGATCTAACTGGTATTTGCAGGTGTGAATAACTTCAACACCTAAAACATTCGCAGTCAGCAAGATGTAAAACCTGGGAGATGTGTATAGAAGATTAGGTCTGATGGCTTCTGGGGGGAAATGAGTTCTTAAAATACTCACTATGATAACCTACTGATGCTAAACAGGCTGAGGTGTAAACAGGACTTCAGAATCAGGTTTGTTTTACCAAGTCTGGGAAGTTGACTCAACATGCATGCACACTTTTACAGAACAATAAAACTACTACAGTTAGACAGGAAGTGCATCCTCTGCTGGGCCTTCTTTAGGACTGTGTCTATGTTGGCTGATCATTTCAGGTCCTGGGTGAAGGTGGCGCCCAGGAACTTGAACGTGGCCACCATAGACACGGTGGTGGTTTTTAGAATGTTACGCTGTAGGTTGTCCGGACAGCACCAGAAGACCAGCTGTTCCTCCTCCGGTCTGCATGCAGAATCATCACCGGTCCATTAATTATGCTCAAATGAATTCTACAGCTAATATTGTTTTCTGATGATTGCACGCTCTGTTTTTGTTGCTTCAACTTGAGACGTTGGCGAATTTGGACAAACATGAAACAACTAAGGTTTGAGGGCTGGACTTGGCTCTCGAGTCATCTCAGTTTAACCTCCATGAAGAAAAAAACTCCCTAAAATAAATGGTTAAAATTGGGGTTTTTAGTTATAAATCTCAAAAAGAATGTTATACTAACTTTTTAGCAGCTTAGAATGAAGCCACATTTCCATTTTTGTCTCAACTTAGTAAATGTTTTGTTATTTTTTTTAGCCTTTTTTTTTTTTGTTGTGCAAAATTAAACATTACGCTCTCAAATCCGAACTTCTCCTTCCTCTCTGCTGGAAGTGAAGGACAGTCCAGCTGCGTTCTGCGCTGTTTTTTTCAGGTTGTTGTGATTGTGCGTCTACGCTGAGGTTTTGGGGGCTACTTTTTACTTCCTCATCCTTCCCTATTGTTAGTCCTTTTTCCTTATCTGCTTAAAGGTGGTGGCAGCTAGCCCACGAGGACAACCTTACCTGTCTGTTATGTCTGTGTGTCTAATCCTGTAGGATTGTACTGAAAGTGAGTTTCCCCTCTGAGGGATCAATAAAGTTAATCTCATTGCAACAAGAAATAAAACAAAAGTATAAATGTTTCATTTTTAGCCAACGTTTAAAGTCTGTTCACAATGTTGTCGTTCTCAGCCGTTTTATTTTGACTGATTATAAAAACTGTTAAAATGTCATCACTGGTAAAGGCGAAACCTCTGAGTCTTCTGGTGCAAAACATCCAATCATCTGTAAATATGCAACATTAATGGATTAAATGTTATGTGAAAAAGACCAAGTCTTTACTTGTGTCTTTTTGCAGATGATGTGATGTTATTCACCCTAGAAGTACCAGACTGTGTCCACGTTTCCCTTCAATTTGTACCAATTTGACACCATTAACTCGGTCTAAATTGCCCTCTGGGTTATATAGCTTTTAAAAGGTCATTAATATGGTTTATGTCTCTTGTTTTTGTTTGTTGTGGTTTTAATTTCAGCTCAGATTTGCCGCCAAACCACCTCCAGACACCGTCCATCTTTTCTGTGAGGAACTCTTCGAGGAGCGCTACACCTAAAGGCAAATTTACTTTTCAAAACTTTCAGGAATCACTGTCCTTCTGTCTTTATAGACAAACAGATGTCCATACAAACATTTTGAATATACATGCATCTAATATGCACGAGGATTTGATCAGTTTCCAGCTCATGAATGGACTTTCTGTTCATCAAGATTTGCATCCATTTCTACTCATTATTTATAGAACAAAGTGTAATTTGAGAGTTGATTTGAAATAGGAAATGTTTTGTACCTAATTCTTGGTCATTTTAAACTTTTATTATTAAAAGCGTTTGTACATATGTTCTTGTGTAGAAATGTATTTTTTTGTTTCAGAAACTTTGCATGGACAATCTGTTTAAACACTTTGCCAGAAACTGAAACACTTATTTATGTTTGTTGTGTTTTTCACTGCTTTACATCTGTCAATGACTGTTTACTCAAACAGATAAATATCATAAACAAACTGAATATTTATTTGTATTTACAGCTTTCAGATCGTAAAGTTATAGTTCAGAGATTTTAAAGTGAGTTTTCTATGGAATGGTTGTGAAAATGAATATCTCCTGTTGTGGAGAGCTCTTTGAATAACCTCAGTTTGGATAAATCGGGATTGGTTTTTACCAAACTAACGAGCTAATAGCTATGCTTATAAGTTCTTTTCTCAGACATGAATGTTTTTTGCGTAAGTGTTTACCTTGACATGTTTCGACGCGCTCCTGCGGTCTTCATCAGAAGTGTCACTGGTGTTGGTGTGACGTGTCGTTTATCAGCTGTTCTTCCCGATGAAGGCCGCAGGAGCGAGTCGAAACATGTCAAGGTAAAAACTTACACAAAAAACATACATGTCTGAGAAAAGAACATAAGCATTTTTGAAGAAAATAAGACATAAAGTAGAGCTAATAGCTAATTAAACCTGTTCTAAAGCAGAGTACTGTCATTTACTATAAGAACTACCTCTAATTTAAAAATGCCATAGTGGTTTATGCTAACAATGTTTCATAAACCTCTACACACTTTTCATATATAGAACTCTAAAGTTATTTACAGCAGAAGTTAGTTGATCTATAACACTTCATAATTCTCCCAGATTAGTCGTTTAAAGTTGTCAGTATTCAAGTTTAAAATAGTGTAAAAAGTCTCTTGTGTGATCTACTATAACATTTCTATGGTTAGAGTTGTTCTAAGGTGACAGAAATACTTTTTGTAACTGTTGGATTATCAGTCAGAATGAATCTCTAGTTCTCCAAACTGAGGTCCTTCATAGAGTTACCCCCATATTGATGAGACTATCATTTAAAATGATCAGTTATTATTGATATTGGGCTGTTAGCAACAGAAGATTTGATATTTCAGTGACTTCGTTGTCTGGATTTAGTCAAATGATGTTTTCAGCTCTTGACCAAAGTGTGCATCTACTGGGTCCTGATTAAGATGCTTTTGTCTAGTTAGTGGATGAGTTCATTTTTGACATTTTCTGAGGATTTCAACTGGAGCTGCACAGCCTCAATCTGTTTCTCTTGTTTCTTCCATTTGAAGCTACAATGTTGTTTAAAGTATTTGCCCCCCTACAGATCGATTCTGTTGTTGCTTTCAAATGTTTCCAATCAGCAAACAAACGTTATCATACAAAGAAAACCTGAGTAAATACAAAATGCAGCTTTTGGTATTAAGAATTCTGTTTTTTAAGGAAATAAAACTATCCAAACCAGCATGGTCTTATGTGAAAAAGTAATTGCCTGTCGTCTTGTTAAATCACAAATTAACTGTGATTAATCAAGAGTCTCCAGAAACAGGAAGTAGTTCCCTGACAGGATCAGTGTTGACGGCTCAGTGACATATTATTAGCTCATTAGGGGTGTTTCAAACTACTCGTCCTCAAAGAAAGTCATACTAATGTTTCACAAAACCATATGAGCTGTTTTAAAAACTATTTAGCATGAGGCCATTTGTTTAGTTTGTAGTGTTTATTCAGCTGCAGCAGCAGCATAATAATTCAGACTTTGTTTGGTTGAAACAAACACCACAAACGGTCATAAAAAAGTAGAAGTTTACAAATGTTAAACACAACCTTCCATCAGTAGGATTAGCTAATTTGTCACCAATCTGCAGCAGTGTCTCTCCTGATCTGACTTGCTCTGATTGGAGGACTACTTCCTGTTTCTAGAGTGTGGTCCATTACCCGATGACCCAAATATCCATCAGGTCAGAGTTCATCAATAGAGTGTTACAGAACCAAATGAATAGATTTAGGAGCGATTACGTTCCCACATGGGGTCAGGTTGGTTTGGATCACTTGTTTTCCGCCTTAATAAATGAAATCCTTATTAAAAAACTGAATTTTGTCTGATTCTGAATCTGCTCTGAAACATGCATGAGACCAAAAAAAAAAAATCCCCCAGAAGCCACAGTTTGGTTCAGTGGTGTTGTTTAGCTGTGTTTGGGTGGATCGGGGGGTTCCCATCAACGCCCACCTCTGTTTCCGGCTCCTCTGAGGGCTGACCGGTGCCTGGCTGGCAGTGTGTGAGGCGGCGGTTTGAGGAAGTGTGTGGGCAGGAGGACGGAGCTGTCCGCGGTGCTGAAACACGCAGCTCGTGTTGAACGGTTCTGCTGCAGAACCAGACGCCTGGTTCTGATACTACAAGAGAGGGGTGGGGATGAACAGAAAGGGTTGACCTATTAGAGGGGGCGGACTTGGGTTTTTTTTTTTTTGTGTGTGTATATTAGAATAAATTCAGCGGTTTGTAAGGAGAGTGGGGAGGGATTTGAAAGCAGCTTCCTGTGCTGTGAGTAAAACCCTAAATTGAGGTGATAATAATTATGATAAAAGCAGTCTGTGGATTGGAAATTCGATGTTTGACTCCAAATGCCATTTTTAGAAGGAAAAAAAAAAAAAACAACCAAAACGCCGTCTCGTTGAGTGACTGGACCGAGGACCAATCGCGTGTTAGAAGCCGCTCGAGCTCGTGCGGGGATAGAGCTGGAGAGCCAATCGCGTTGGAGCAGCTTCAGAGCGCATCACGCGGTGGGCGGAGCCACACTCCGGGGGTATACTTCCGCGTCCGCTGCGTGTTCGTGTGTAGGTTGAATGGAATGGGACGCAGAGCGCGGAGAGGTATAGGCGTGCTGTGATTCGGCCCTATATAACCGCCGGCAGGACTATCTTCTTTTAAAGACCACCTTCCTCCTCGCATTGGTTTCCACTCAGTGATGTCGCGTGTTTGTGTGGCGCACCTGTAAAGAGCGAGACAGGCAGAAGCCGGGTTTTTTTTATTATTATTATTTGATTCCTTTTCTTTCTTCAGTTCTTTTTTTTATTTTGTTTTTTTTACTTCCCTCCCCCCTTTCCTAGTTTTTATTTGTTTTTTGTTTTGTTTTTTGTATTTGCTGAAAGGAAGTCATTTCTGTGTTTTGATTTAATAAATATTTCATTTCCTCATTTGTTTGTGTTTGTTGGCTTTTATGTTTCCAAGTTTGAAGTAAAGAGATCGGAATTCATCCTCCTTTTCTTATTATTACATTTTTTTATTATTTTTTACGAGCTATTGGCCAGGTGTTTCATTCAGAGATTGTTTTGCCCTAAAGGACGTCCCTAACTTTCATTTATAGAAACGGTAAGATGGGTTTTTTTGTTGCACATTTGCTCATTGAAACATTTAAATGGCTTTTTGCTTCCTTTAATTTTTTGGAGAGGACTCAGATCATGCAGCCTTATCTTATTGCATGCAGACAGGCAGGCAGGCGCGATGGGAAAGTCACCGTGGTGCATTCATGGTCACACTGACGGCTGGTTTTTCAAATCTGATCTGCGGCTGATGGGAGAAGAGACTGGACACACGCATTCTTTGGCGTAGGATTATAGTTCCTTCTAAGCTGCTGATACGCAGTTTGTTGTTTTACCATATTTGAAGGGGAAATATAGGGAAAAACAGCCTATTTCCTATGAATAGTTGCAAAGAAATGCTACTAACTTATCAAATACTACCTTTAATGTTTATATATGATCATGTTTATGTTCTAAAAGAGTAGAAATAGTAGTAGAATAAAGATGATTCCTTTTATTATTATTTACATGTAAAATAGCCTCTGGTTGAGCATTCTGGTATATAGGTTACACTAAGTGTAGCCTGCATGTTGTGCTACTTAGAGTTGCCGGATGAAGTTCTGCTATCATAGGCATTTTTTCATGCTATTTCTGAATTTCCACACAGGTGTGATTGCACAGAAAAAAAAATCCCTACATATGCACTTTTATTAGGATAGCATATGGCACTTTTACAAGTTCCTGCTTTGATTGTCTTTTGATGAATGCTTATTTAGTAGGAAAGTGTGATGTAGAGAGAAATAACTTAAAAACAGGAGGAATGTAAAGTATGCATGCTTTAATGTGCATTACTGTAGGCAGGTGGATGGAGTTAATTTGTTTGGGTTTCCCCTGATCACCCAGAGGGACAGTGGTGGCACTCTTAGGGTTGTGTATGGCAGACTGTTGTAACATAATTAAACCACATTTCAACATATCAATAGTATTTTAGATTAATGTAACATTTGGACTTATTTCCCTACTAGCAATGTTTTAATTCAAGGTCGTGAAACAGATTTTTATGTGGAAAACGTACATTTACTCTCCTGAGACCTAAGCAGTCTGTTTGATGTGAACATATACTGGTATATTGTGAATATTTCACCTTTAGAATTGGTAGGAACTCACAAGCAAAAAAAAAAAAAAAAAAAACACCTTTGTTTTTGAACTAATAGAAATTAGAAAGTATATTTTCATGAAATCTTACTAAATAAAATTAAAAATCTAAAAAATATGTGAGGTTTGCAGTGAATATGTGAAGTTTCGTAGAATAAAATATTATTAAGCAAAAATCTAACTCTTCATATGAGAATGAAGAGATTCAGGACATGAGCATGTATTTTAAATACTAACTGCAGTTTTAATATTTAATTACCTAATGTCTATGTAATCATGTATTGGTAATATTTGTAAATTAGTTCAACCTTTTAAAAAAAAACGGGTCAGTTTTCCAGAAGAACTTAGTTTTCAATTTGCAATCTGCATATTTAATATCTCAAACCTCATGTTTCCTAGTGTGGACAATGACATTTTTCTCATTTGTGGACTTTCAGCTCCAGATATCAGTTTAAATGCACGAAGGCTGGATTGTTAATTTTACTAGTATCTGCTGTGGACATACCCTATTATTTGCTACATTGGCTTGCCATACTACAACTTTTACCGTCACGGCTTGTTTTTTCATGTAACTCACAATGCATTATTTTATGTTAACCAAAACTACACCTGTAACTAGTTTAGTTTATTAAGTGTTGGTGACTCTGCGTGCTCTCTGATTGGCTGAACGTCTGATTAGTTTATTTAGCGTACCGGCGTTCCCGCCTCCGCCCCCATTTGCTGCGTGGAAACAACGACCAAAAAGTTTGATGCCAGCAGGTACAACATCATTAAATACCCGCGGCGCCGAGTCAACACCTCGAGGTAAGAAACGATAAAGATGCAGAGTGGGAATATTAACCGAGCGGATCGGAAGAATGTACCAAATAGCCTAACTCTGTGGAGCTGTAGTAGCTAGCAAAAGGCCTAATTGTAGCTGACCTAGCAGAAAGGTATTCTGTTGAGGGCTTGCGAAATCATAAAAGCCCTACTAAAAAGCTCTGATTAATACCAAATAGCAGTAACGTGAGCGACACGAAGCCCTGTAATTTCCTATAGCTTTGTGGCTAATGTTAGCTTGTCATTTCCGGGGATGAACCGGAAAATTCCCCCTCCCCTGCTTCGTTATATAACTCCAAATTGATTTCACCAGTAAATTATGCGAGAAAAAAGTGACTTGAGTAGTTTAAAATAAATTAAGGGACGATATGTTTTATTTTATTGTTTTAATTGTGTTTAAAAGAGACGTAAAAGCAGGGGGACTTTGTTCGGCACAACACCGCTAAACAACGCCCTTGATGAACCTTAAAACGAGCTTTCAATTTAATTTTCCCCTCATTCAGTGCTGAGCTAAAAGCTCATTTCTTTAATTAAGCCTATTTTCTTTAACTTTAACAGACTAAATTAACTAGTCGACCTACTTTCGACTTTTCATGAATAGTTTCAAGTCTGCGGTTCTCATTTGTCGCACAACACCGGCCCTGTCCAGACCGGTATGGCTGCTGCAGCAGCAGCGCAGGTGTGGCAGATTAACCAATTAAGCCTGACACCTCCGCACTCCAGCTCCATTCACCACACCAGTAACTCGTGAAAAAGATTTTTTTCCACTTAAATTAAGAGTCCCTGCTCTCACATTTACAGTTCCCCCAATAAACTGGTTTAATTTAAACTGGGTATATTTTACCAGCTCTATCCACATGTATTTGGAGTTGTTTGTAGTCCAAATTCCCATTTTTCTGAATTAGTTGGAAAACTTGTGGCACTCTTAACCGCAAGCTTAAAATTACAATGTTAAAGGATGTTAATTGCTTATTTGCACATTTTTATTTATTTGGACAGTTATATTAGTTTTTGTATTGAAAAGCAAACATTTCATTACTAGTTTGTGCTTGTGGTTGCATCCGGTGTCAAATGGAGAGTTAATCTGTTAAAGCCAAAGGCAATAGTTCTGGTTTGTGCTGAATTTTTCTTAAATTGGGCCTTTATGAAAAAATAATGCATCATGGGAAGCTGCATCGTGCCTGATTGGTTACTTTACAGGATGTTGTCAAAATATAGGACTTCTACAAACGTAAGAACTGAGAAAGGTGTCTTATTCTTTTTAAAATGTCAAAACACTTACGCTATGAGTATAATGCTGCGCTCTTTAGAAAAAAAGAGCAATGTTGACAGTAGAAATGCTGATTTTAAGAAGCCATCCAGTCTTAAGAGATAACCAGATAGACTTTTAAAAGAGGGACTTATGTAATGATGTGCTTTAAGAGAAAATTCATGATTCCTACATTTGGTTTAGAACACGGTTTGCCAAGTAGTGATTTTCTTATCAGTGGTGCTCCTAATTCTAATGAACTGGCTGCATATCTAGTCACAATATGTGATATCTACTGCTTTTAGGCATTTTCTGCCCCTCTATTCATGCAACATTCACCGTTTCAGCAATCTCTGTGCCTCTGAGGACAAGAGATAAGTGTGGCTGTCTCCATGTATTGAGACTCTGCGTTTGACTTTCTAAATAAAGGCTGCTGACAGTGACTAAAATGCAGGACACGAAGGCCACACATCACTCTGTACGGCAGCGTGTGCCGCAGTATGAACTGGGTTAGTATGCAGTGGGTGGCTTTAACAAGAAGCAATTTTGCCCCTTTTGTCCTTCTTAAATGGCCATCCATCCCCCTTTCTTTTCATAACGCCGCCTCCTTCTTCTCCTCCCCCAGTGTGACTGAGATCGTCTGGGTTTTGGATGTTTCACAGGACTGTTTGTCTGTTGGCCACAGGGTGGCCCTGCCTCTGCATGTGTGGGTCATTACTGCAGGCCAGTAATGCATTGCCCTTGAACACACTTCACTGCATTACAGCAGCTTCCACATCTCCTGCTTCTATCCGGTTTCTGTGTAGTTTATCTCTGAATGTAACTAGAGAAAAGCCCCTTGTGATCCTCTGTTTTAAATGTTTGCATTTGATGTGCAGCTTAGATTTTTAAATATGTAAAATTGTAAATTCTGTTTTGGCATGCAATACTTCAAGGCAAAATGGTCAAATAGCTGAGCGAATAAGATCAAAGTATGAAGGGTCATGTCTCATTGCTGCTTTCCAAATGGGTTATTCTAGTATGGCAGACTTTTTTCTTCAGTTTGACTCCTGAAAATCAAAATCTTTTGGAAAGCTGAATTTTGTCACCTCTGATGTTCAGCAAAGTAATTTCTTCCCGCAGTTTGACCTAAAAATGATGGATTCTTTAATGATTTAGTGAGAGAAATTCTTAAATGTGTCATAGCTTTGTAGGGAGTCGCAATAGGTTTTAAAGGGTGTGGCTGGAGCACATCACTCAATATTACAACGTAATGTGGAATGCATAGGAATAACTGTCAGTTACATAATTGTTTTTAATTTTTTTACATGAAGCACAATAGTCTTACTGTAATTTAATCTATTTATTCATTTGACTTGTGTGAATAATTACCAAAATTTAAATTTATTTACTAGCAGAACATATTTAAGCTTGTGTTCAAACCCCACATGCAAGATTTTCCTGATGTGCTCATCCTTAAATTGTACGTTTAGACCCATGTGCATAACTGACCAGTGCTTAACATTTTATAGGACTTAAAGCGATATTTAACTGGAGGATACAAGCCCACAATATGTATATTGAAGATTTTATGAGCCCTAGGTTCAAGATAATTCTATAGATTTAGATGGGTGGATATAGATAGATAGGATTTTTTTTCCCGATGTAAATAAAAATCCATAATTTGCTCGACTGGTAAATTTTCTGCTCCTTAAACCAGTGGGCGAACACCGTAGAACTCCTTGCTTTCCTTATCAAAGAGTCTGGACCTTTTTTGCAGAATTGTAAACTCCAGCATTTGCTTTTGTATACTTAGTGTGTGGGTAGGCAAGTCACATCTGTGTTTTCAACAGAGATATTTTGAACTGTTACTTGTGGGCTTTTAGTTTTCAAGGACGGGTTGTGCATGTCAGTGTATGCACTCTGGAGTTTTTTACTCTGCAGCTTGTCACGCATACTTGGTCAATTTAATCCTCTGAGGAGCAAGTAGCAGAGATTCGTGCCTCCTCACTCTGAGTGCTCCGTGTCACATCAGTACATGCTGATTTCACTGTTCGCTCCAGGCTCGACTTACAGAAGCTCCTAACTTAGTCAGATATGTGAATTGGCTAATATAAAACATTTAAAGCCTCATGCTGCTGCAGCGTTCCTTGTAGGTGTTCTGCAAATAACCCATCCGTTTGATAACTTATCCGGTTCTAATTTCAGGAAGGAGGGTTTTTAAAAATGCAGTACTCTCTTCCTGTTGCTATGTAATATTTCTGGACCAATTCTCCTGTGGAAACCATCTGTAAATGTCAGTTTTACCACGAGTTTAATTCTAAAAATGAAGTTTTAACACCTTTTTTGATGCATCTATTATTCAGGCAGTGCTCATTTTGGAAAGAATGTGTGAAAACCGAAACAAGGATCAGGTCTGGAGCCAGTTTTCATGAATTAAAATTGAACTTTGTTGGATTTTACCTATAACCATAAATGTTTGTCTACGGTCATGAGACCTTTTAAAGCCCTGACAGCAGACATTAGGTGTAACTAGCTGATGCCAATAAGGGTCTCTGGACCCTGTTTAATAAGGTAGGCTGTTGTGGACTCTGTTTCTGCCTGCCTGCGGACCATTGGGTTTCAGAACTGGGTCTACTAAGGCGCTGGTTCCCAGGTTTGGCTCAGGACCACACTGTGGGCCATGAAACACAAAATTAGGCATTAATCTGCAGAAATCAAGTAAAACAAACACTTCTAACAGAATTAATTTCACTATAATTAACAGAAAATATAAAGTAGAGTACGTGTTGTTTTCACTGTAAACTTTTAAGCACTGGTTATTTAGTTCAACCAGCTATATTTGTAATTTTGTGGGTCAGGAGCTAAAAAGTTTGAAACAGTTTGATGCCTCATCCTTCGCTCCATACACCACACCAGGTTAGCCTTGTAACTCCTCACCTGTTATTGTGAGATGGACTCCTTCCTGTTAAGTGCCCTCCAATAAAATGTGATGTCCAACCCTGGGCTTCAAGGTCCACTATCATGCATGTTTTACATGGTTTTTCTGCTTCAACACACCTGACTTGAATCAGTGGGTGATTACCCCTAAGCAGGAAATTTAACCATTGAATCAGGTGGAGCAGGTAAACGACTAAATCATTAAGAATAGCAGCTCTCAAGAACCAGAATTGGGCATAACTGGTCTAGAGTGGCCATATAAGCAGAGTATGAGGTCTTTCCATCATATTTTTTAAGCTAAAACCTCAATTCTCCTCCCTCGTCTGTTAATACAAGACTTAAAGCTGTCAGTGTCCATGATGTCTGTTCACTTGTCTATTAAAACATTAGTGAGGCAGATGTTGTCCTTTTGAATGAAGCTACCTTTTTACAGTTTAACATGCATCAAACACCCATCCAAAGTTCTGTCATTCACAGTAAATATGTTCTCTTTTTAATAGTATCAGTTTCGTAGGTTTGTTGCTACTGGATGTGTTCTAATTAAAGAATGCTCGTTTGCATCATCCCACAAGAAAGTGGGTCCAGATAAAAAGGACATCTGGTGTTTTCTCCCTTCCTTAAAGACCTTTTCAAATCGAGCAGAAAAATATGAGAGCTTTGTTAATGTGGGCTAGTTTGGAAATTAACTGCTGATCCTCCCTCCTGAGGGTCTTTGTTAACCAGGTCCGCATGTAAGATTTTTCTAACACATTTCTGAAGAGGAGTAGGTGTCTTCAGTATCTTCAAGCAAGCAAAAAAAAAAGCTGTTTATTTCTGTACCCATTAGGATTACCACACCCTGGTCTGGATGACCTTCAACATATTCCCATAAGGAGCTTTTTTCCTGCAGAAGGCACATCACTCTCTGCGTCTGTCATTTTCAGAGCTAAATATGATGCCACACCTATATTTCCACATGTACGGTAGTCTTCTTGTGATCTACTCTTTAGCAGGGGTTTGGGTTTGCACACTTTGATGTTTTTAAAAGTTCAGACCCAAGTTGTGATTTTTATAGTTTTACATATTGGTGTGAGGTGCAGATAGGTGTAGTTCTCTGAATAAACTCTGTATTTAGAAGTTTCTCCCTTATTGAGTAGATCAGTGATTTGAGATGACTAATAACTAAACAGGCTCCACTTTGATGACACCTGAAAAGCCATCTGCTCATTTGGGTGTAACTGTGGAGGTGAGTGGGTTCATGTTGGAAATAATTTTTTTGTGGTCTTATTCTGGCCCTGGTTTCAGAGGGAAACTATGAGGCAAGGTCTCTCGGGGATGCTCGGCACTCAAATGCCAGCGTTAAGAGGCTGCTGCAGGCTGGCTGCACACTCTGAAAGCCTCGACTGAATTTTTTTGGGAAGAGGCGTCTTGCTGTGCATCCTGTTCCAAGTGTTTATCTAATGGAGTTTTTCTGCCTTGTGGCTTTCTCACTTGGAACAATAGATGGTGTTTGTACATTGAATAAAAGGTGAAACACAAAAAGATTGAATTAAGTTTTATTTTTCCTGTCCAACAATATGTTCCTGTAGTCTGATTTTCCTGTTACTGTGCACATGAAAGAGGCTGGCTGAGTAAACGACTCCCTAAAATGGTGAATTATTTGGCAACTTAAGACTTTGGCAGAATCTCATGTTTTAAGTTTGCTGTGTTCTCATGTTCTTGTTAGCATGTTTGAGATTATTAACAGTTGGGACGAGCAGCAGGAGGTTTAAGAAACTTTTAAACCTCGGGGCTTTTGATGGCGACAATCTTGTTACAATTAACAATAGATGTATGATTTAAAAGAAGTTTGCAGTGAAATAAAGTTTAGTGATGGTAACTGACCAAATAAAAAATACTAATCATAGTTTGTTTTTAGTATTGGAATACTTTCTTTTGGGGGGATGCAACTGAAACCAAATTGAAATAAAAAATTTAAATTGGCTGGTTTTTAGAATTGGATTTAACTCATTTAGATGCATGTTTCTCAGACGTCTGCAAGAAGAGCTATCAGCCTGCAGGCTAAATGTTTGTTCTTGTGTCAACAGGGGATCCATTATTGAACCAGGCTCTTCATGTTAAATTATGTTTTCTTTATCGAGCAAGTATTTATTTGGTTATTGCTAGGTTTCACTCATGTGACCCGGAAGTTGCAAATGCGGGGCAGGAAGTGTTTTGCACCACAGCAAAACACAGCGCGATGGATGAAAGCGACTATACTAAGGCTTTAAATGGGCTGGCACAGACGCGATATCGTGAAAAAATTACACCTTCTTTTAGGTTATGACTTATATAGTTAAAAAAATCTGACTTTAAATACATTCTGAAGGATTGAAGCAATCTACATAGCAAACTATCTTCTACTGCCATTTTTGTAGATGTGTTTCTAAGTAAATGTTCACTAAAATTCTAGAAAATAACATTTAGTGAACCCTTACCTGTTAGAAAGCTGCAAGAACAGTAGACTGCACAGAATTTGGGCATTTTGAAGCTGAGTAAACAGACAATAGGGTTCTGTGCAGCGGCGGATACTTCCTGACCCCCATCTGCATTTGGTGACGTCAACGCTACGTCATATGAAACCCAGCAATAAAATATGTTGGGTACGTTGTGACACCAGACATGGCATTTACTTATTTATACTTTTTTGTTCATTTATACTTTTTTGTTCGGAATAGAATTGAGCAGAATTGAGTAAAATTGCACAATTGAGCATCAACCGTGTGTGTTTTTTTAAATTGTTTTTTTGCTATTCTGATTTTAGAATGTACAGAAACATTTGAGCATTAATGGCCCCAAACAGTAGATGCTGGTGCACTGCTTTAAAACACTGATCTGCTCCTGTAATTTTAGGAATTATTTATAACATTTTCTGTTGTTTTTTTTTTTTTTTCACCAAAATAATTTTTCTGGTTCTTTCATAATCAGCATTTTTAGATAATTAATATTGAATTAAAAATATTTTTAAAAATTTTGATGCAAAAACATGCATTGATCCAGTTTTTAAATGGATTTTATAGTCTGCTACAGTTGTACATAAGTAACATATGTAAGACAGATTTGTTCCTGTGGTTTTCTTGATATATTGTGTTCAACAACTAAATGTAATACTGACAGGATTTAAGTGAATCCAGCTGAAACACTTTTTAAAAAGAGCACAGCAGATCATAAACTTTTCTAAAACTTAAGTGCTGAGTAACCATAAATCACCTTCAGTCTGTTTGAACATGTGACGTTAACAGTTAAGATGATAAAATAAAGTACACATCTTAGTTTGTGTAGCAGCTCTGATTAGCTCTGCATCCTCGCTCCAACATTGCTTTCACATTGGCATTTATGTCAAATAAATCTGTTTCAGCATTGAAATGTTGTTTTAGTTTGTGGATAAACAGGACAAACTCCCAGATTTAGATTCTGAAGGCATGTACTCACCAATGCAGGGTGTTCAACCTGTTGTTGAAATGACTCGGTAGCTTGAATCTCATCACTTGATGATGTTGTTCACATTTTTAAACATTCAATTTCTTTGTTGGAATTAAAATGCTACCTATATAAACCTGAACCTACTTTCTGTTGAAGCTTCCAGACTTAAAGATAATGGACTAAATACTATTCTCAGTAGCTGCGCTGGCAGATATATGCAGCATTTTGACAACGCTCCTTGTTAGCAGATAAACTGCCTCAATGTTTGTGTAGGATTGTGGCAATTTTCTTAAGTTTACCTTGTTGTGATTGGCTTATCAGACTGAGTTTTAGCCAAACTGTTATTGGGAGACTGTTTAGTACAATAATGTTGCATGGCTGACTAAATAAGTGTAAATGCTGTAAGGACACATTAAGCCGAGTCAATTTGAATCTACATTTTTCTTGTTTCTTGGGGGCATGTTGTTCTGTTAGACCCAATTTGAGATTGGGGGGGGGAACTGACCAAAAGAAAATGGTAGGGACATAAATCCCCTTCCTGGGTTGTTGAAATTTTTAGGTTTTTATGCTGGCTTTGACTGACTGGTCTGCTTTGTGTTCAGGGGACCAAATAAATTAAAAGATGGTAAGAACTGTTACTGCACAACCTTGGTTCAGCTACTAGACACTTTTATGTTGCTGTTTAGTATTTTTGCTAATAAAAAAAGTAGGAAGTGGTGTGCATGGTGCTTGTTGCAAGGTTATGATGTAGAAAAGTGAAATGTGCTGCACTGATTGCTAAGAAACGGCTAGTTTGTTCAGCTTTAGCTTGACTGCATTGTTCTCTTTCAGGCTGTGAAAAAGCTCTGACATTACATTTATTGATGAGGAGGAAGAGACGAGCAGCAACTGGGACAGTGTGGGTTCATTCTTCCTCATAGTTTTGAGAGTAAACTCATCCAGGGGCTTCGTGTGTTTAACTGCTTCCACATCTACCTCAGACTGAAGAGAAAACAATGTGAAAACATGTTTGTGTTGGGAAGAATCAAATCTATGTGCAAGTGCACTTTTAAAATGGTTTATCGCAGCTTTTGATTAATGAGAAGATGAACCTTTTCTGACACCCTGATTCCCTACTGTGTGCACATCCTGCTTATCTTTAGATCAGGTCTTCAAAACTATAAAGAAGGGTGTGGATGTGATACGTTTTGTTAATATTTGTAGCATAAATACATTTTAAAATCTCTAGTTGTGACATGATTTAACTAGGCATGGGCGGTATTAAAATTTTGATACCGTCAAACTTTCTCACATTTTCCCACGGTGTACGGTATTGACGTGACCAGGGTTGGACTGGATCCAGAATTCGGCTTGGGTATTTTTGGTCATGGCTCCTACCATGAACACTTAAACAGCAGATGTTCGGTTCGGACGGCTACATTGTGGGTTGTCCCTAGGGACTCAAGTGCTGTAAGCGTGCAAACGCACCCGCGACTAATACGAGCTCGCACTGCAACAAGGAAATGCTGATTAAAATGAGGGAGGGGCGATACCACCGTTGACTGAAGCCCGAAGTGCGCAAACATACCCGTGGCTGTACAAGCTCTCGCCGCGACAAGGAAGTGCTGATTAAAGATTAAAGTTACCATCTGCTCCAGCCCTGACTGCTTTTTATTTTTATTTTTTTCATGGTGGTATTGAAACTGATACCATTGCTATTTTTAAACACCGGCTGTATACAGTTAGGGCTGCACATTTATATAGAAAATTCATCGTCATTGCAATAACGGGACGTGCGATAGGCCGATTGCAAAAGATGTCAAAAACTGCGATAAATGCTTGGTTTAAATTAGGGTTGGGCAATATGGCTAAAACATTATATCCCGATATAGCTCATTTTATATCCCGATAGCGATAAACATACGAAACATAAAACACCACCTTGTGAATCTCCACCTCACTGTGGCCCGACATGCATCATATACGTAAATCAGGTAACATGACTTTAGTAATGTGTTTTCAGCTAGGGGTTTCATATCTCTGTTCGAGTGTAACTCACTAAACTCTCGTTTCTCCACCATGTAGATTTGACCCATATCTTTACAGATGTGTTTGGTAACAGCAGCAGTAATTTCCTTCCATCTGCAGGAGCTAGGAGCTACATGGTGTGCGACGAGTAAAAGCCTGTTACATTGTCTGCGTCTGGAGTTTATTATGAGCGCTTACGCCAACACTTGACGCTGCTTTTGCAGCTTTTGCTCGTTGACGGTTTGTCGTGGTTTTTGCGCAGGTGATAAAATAAATTAGTGGTGTTGGAGTTGGCAAACTTTACAAACAACTGTTGTCTGGTTCACGTTGATCTTTTTATATTTAAACCACATCCATGAGACAAAAGTTGCCGTCTTTCATTTGAGCTGGGGTTTTTTATAATCAATTTTTACATGATTGTAATTTAAGTATTTGCAGACCTAAATGCCTTTTTCAAATTACATACTTGCTGGACAACATGACAAACAATAATACAGAATGTTGGTGTACAGTTTAATAAATTGTTTAGTGGTCTTCAAGGGCCAGCATGTTTTAGTTCCATCCTTGCTCCAACACACCTGAATCAATGGTTGAGTCACCTGTTCTGCAAGTAATCAAGCTCTGCAGAAGGTCTTTATTCAGTCACTAACTGAAATCAGGTGTGTTGAAACGAAGGAACCTCTAAAACGTGCTGGATACAGGCTCTCCAAGATCAGTATTGGACACCACTGGTTTAAGGCATCAACAGCAGAGTACAGTCCAAGTCGTTGTTCTGTAGCTCATCCTCCATAGTCCAGTTCTGCACCCTGAGGTTTTAGTTTCCTCCTGACTGAAAAGTATTAGTGGTAATGGGTCATGTGGGTTAAAGCCGTATGGCTGTATTTTCTATTTTTGGTTGAGTTATGCAGTTTATGGGTTTTGACCTTGGGGACATGGCCGTGACTCAAATGACTCATGTTTTTGCTGTTGTGTAATGCAGCGTTGGCACTGCAGTCTTTGTTGTGAATTTACAAGGCTGAATTGACTGAGGTATTTTATTTAATGATTCTTAGTATTGATGCTCAGTTGACTTGTCTAACCTTCATGTAGTGTCTGTTTTTCTATAGAATTACTAAGCATTTAGTCATAACTACAGTTTCATCAGAATGCCATTCTGCTGCTCACTGTTTTTGCTGTAGTGGTTAAAATATATACTTCAAAAACCCAAACTCTTTAATGTATTTTTGTGTTTTTTTTTTTGCCTAAAACCTGAAGGCTTAGTTGTGTAGCTGTAATCTGAAATGAAATGAGCTGTTTTACAAGTAAATTAACATTTTTGCACAGAATATTCAGATCTGATATGGAAGTTCTTGTACGCCACTTGGCTAAAAAGTATGTTTGCTATAAGCTTGGGTGATGCGTAACATTTTTCCAACAGATATTCCTCAGTCCAGCAAATGATGGGCGATATTTTTGCACTGTGATCATGCACAAATTGATTTGCCAATTTAGAACTCAAAAGTCAAAAAATAAAGGAACTAGTTGCCAAAAACCCCACAGTGTAGGATTGCTTTGGTTTTAAAACGGCTGCTTGTGCGGATTGTATAGTGCCAGGAAAGGACTCGAACACCATGAATTTGCATGAGCATTGTGTTCTGCTCACCATCAGGTTGAGTATGCTACACCGTCACCAGGTGCTGCAGATCCATCGCTCAAATAGCACACATTTGCTAAAGGCAGCAACTTCAAATACATTTTTGCTTAATTTCGTATTTGTTGTTTCATACTTAGCCGAGTCATCTGTATCTCTTTTCCACCCCACTATTAGGGTTATTGTTGTGCAGTCTTGGTGGGTCAAATTGACCCCAAATGACTGGAAAATGTCATAGGCCCAAAAATAGGGACAGTGCGTGGTTTAAATAAGTTTATTTTCTGAAGCTAGACTACTGCCATTCATTCTTTCTGTCAGGTCTGAGTAAATAAATCATAGTTGCACTTGAAGGCAGCTGAAGGGAGGGAGCTTTGTTTGTAGCTGGAAAGAGTTTGTAACATAAAAGAAAAAACGACAGTTGAAAGGCACAGCCTACTGCCAATGGTCGATAAATTTATCCAGTCACCCAACCTTCGTTTACTCATCAGTTTTGAAAAATCTGCTATTTCATTCGACATAGGAACATTCTGTCTTTTAAAGTGTGCTTCCAAATAAAGTAATAGGATTCTGGATCAAGTAGAGCTGGGGTCCCAATCCACCAGGCCAAGGACCTGAATTAATTGGTACTTTTCTATACAGTGGTCTGCATGGTATCTTATTTTCAAGCAAAATTGTTATATTTATATTGCTATGAATCAATGGTAGAAATTAAAACGGCTGAAGTAGAGAAAAACAAGTATTAAACTACTAGGTAATGCTTTGATTCTTGATGCATTTCCCTTCTCATCTGAGGAGCTTCACCCACCCCCAAGTCCAGAGAAGACAGTTGAGTTTATGAGTGAGAAAAAAATCTGTAATAAAGGCGAGTTGCTTTTACATCAACTAGGTAGGATTACTGTGTCCTGAATGACTTGTTGCTTATTCTGTGGAGTTTGCCAAATTATTAAAGCTTTTAATATATATATATTTAAAACTACCAGGTTACAGTTTATTTTTGCAAGTAAATCTCATGGATCAGATCCAGTTTTCTGATCACGTCTTTAAGATTTTCATTAGTTATAAATGCTTTTTGCTGTAAAACAAAATCCATTGAACAGTTTGAAAATGATTCAGATCTAAGAGCTAATGTTGCGTTTACTGTAGAGGTAATGGCTGCCACCTACACTGGCCTATTACCTGACCATGCATCATCGATGACTGAAAATGAGCTGCTTTAGTCCTTTTTGTTTTAATGGACCCACACAGTAAAAGTTACATTATCTTGTTGCCAAATGCAGTTTTGTGATTCATTACTGATTACTTTCATCCAGTCATTAACTCCCTGTCAGCTCACTGAAGCTGTATTTTCTTGTGATCAGCTCCTAATGATGGTTTTATATTTGTGTGTAAAGCCTCTTTTTCACTACACTTTCTAAGTTTGATCCCAGCGATCTCTCACAGGGTTCATTTCATTTTTCCCAACTCCTCACTTTTGATTTTTTTCTGCGCGTTTACCCATTATAACCTTCCCACTTTGTTCCTGCTGAAAATCCTCGACACAGCTGACTGAGAACGCCCAGCATCTTTTTCCCACGTCGTGTATAAAATTACCTTCTTGAAGGAGTTTTATAATCCTTCCTATTGTTTTACTGACAGCTCTTTTGTTGAGACCGTGTTTCCTGTCAATCAGCCAAGTGCAACAGCTCATTAAGGTCTGCAAGCACACTCCTAAATGCAGACTCATTTACATGTTTAGACATGCACAGGTATTTATTTTTACAATCAAATTACTAACTGATTCTATATATTTTTTTAAATTATGTGATCTGGGGGAGAAAAGGCTAATTGCTTATTAATTTCTTTCAATGGCAAAATGTTTAGCTGTTCAGTAAATAGGTTTAGTCATCAACAAGGATGTTTTCTTTTTATACAAATTAAAACAACCTAACAAATGTCCTCCAAGAGTGGTAATTCTGTGTTTTGCTTTGAGTGTTTTGTCTAGAATATCCTTAGATTATCCAAAATAGACTTAACAAATCATTGGTATATTAAATACTTATTATTTTAGCTCCAGTTGCTGGTTTATTGTGTAGTATTGAACTTTAAAAAAAAAAAATCTGAAATTGTTTCCCTGCAAAATAACATTTACAGATAAATCTCGCTCTGTGTTCTAAATTCGGACCAACATGAAGAAATTTGTGCACTTTTATTTTTGTCTAATCACTCCCACACACTCTGTACAGTCTTCACACTTTGATAGGCTGGGTTAGTTATTTTCCATTTTAAAAGAGAGCAGGTAATTCCTATATTTAGATTTTCTCCTGAAACTTGTACAGTCTTTATATCGGCTTGAACTGATGCAGCCTAGAAAGACTAAGCATGATCAAAAATGCATTTTATTTAAAGTTTCAAGTTGTCTTATTAATGTACATGTACAATATGTAAATTTGTCAGTTTTTACAAATGAAATTTGCAGGACTGTCCAATCCTGGTCCTGGAGGGCCAGTATCCAGCATGTTTGGAGGTTTCTCTGCTTCAGCACACCAGATTTCAGTCAGTGGCTGATTTAAAGGCCTTCTGCGCTTGATGGCATGCAGAACAGGTAATTCAGTTATTGAATCAGGTGTGTTGGAGCAAGGAAACACTCAGCATGCTGGATAGGCCCTCGAGGACCAGGATTGGGCACCTAAAGGGAACAGGTTAAAACTGCCATTGGAGTACTATACCCACTTTCTTTAGCTGGTGAGTTTAAAATTCCATTAATGTTGAAATATAGTTCCAGCAGGGTAATATGTAAAAGCTTCATAATATTTTGACAGAATTAACTTGGTAAACGGCACAAACCACCAGGTTAGATGGCAAACGACGAAATATATATTTAATATAAAGAAAACTGAGCAAAATTAGGAATAATTCTAGGTTTTCTGAAATATTGAACCCGTCGTTTTATTTCACATTAATACTGAAGGAATATTGGGGGGAATAATAAATCCTCATTGACTTTTCTTCTTTTTTCCTCTTGGGAAGTATTGATCAGGCTTTTGGTTTTTGCCTGTTCGCTTGGCAAGTGTTATGCTGTTTTTTCTTGCTTGAGTAGAGAAAATCAATTAGTGTTTGAGTTATAGAAGGTTGACGTTTTCATTAGTTGTAACCAACAAAGTGGAAGAAATGGACAAATGGAGCTTTAAGAACTGAACTTTTGTAATGAGTGTGAAGGCTTTTAGCCAGAAAGCTTAATTTACAAAAATCTAATGTACGTCAAACATTTTAAATACTTTTAAATGTTTTTGCTCATGTACACAGGAATTGGCTTTATAAAGACTCTGTAAGGTCACAATGAGACATACAAAGTCAAAGAAATAAAAGCAAAATCTTTGTTAAATTACTTGAAAGATTCAAATGGCAATTGCTATATATAGACATAATTAGTGTCAAGCAATTAGTGTTAAGCAGTCTTATTTTAGAAATTTGTTCAGTTTTACCCTACATGATTAAAAAAAATAACTTGTAAAAGAAAACCTTTCCTTTAAAAACCCATTCGTATATCTTTCCAGGTTTAATACGAGGCACTGTTGAGGCCACATCATCTCACAATCTTTGAAATAGAAAGCACGTCAGTTTAAAGTGTGTACACTAAATCTTTTAGATCCTTATTGCTAGTTGTTTGAATCGGTGTATCCGTATAACTTCTACCAGAATTCTCAATCTCTTACCTGTCTCTTCACGCTTTTGGCTGTGTTTATAAGTAAAACGACTCTAAGAAAGTATTTTTACGAGCGAGCACAGCTGTGGCCAGCCTGCAGCTGCTTTGACAGCTCTCTTTGAAGAAAAATGGAAGATGTATTTTTACATTTATTTAACACTAGCTACTTTTTCAGAAAAGTATGCAGACTAAATCCCTGGCTTGTCAGTGAGGGGGAATTGTGTAGCTTTCTGCAGCTCCCAGTTGGAAATCAGAGGGAAAGTGGGGGTGTGGTTGCACTGAAATGGCTTCAGAAGAAGCGTATCTACTGCAGCGTTGGACTACACTGATCAAAACCACTGTTCTTTAAATTATTTTTAGTGGGGGGATTACAGTTTAATCTTACCTTGACTTTAAAATTAAACCTAAATTTAACTTTTATCTTTTTTTTTGTGGAGGATACACTTTCTGGACCCAGAAGTGTCATTTTTTACCTTTGCCTCATTTTCTCTCATTTATGGTAATTAACTTTAAGTGGTGCACCTTTTCTGGTCTTTATGGTAATTTCAATAGGCTGGCCGTGGCGTCACTCTGCTTGTACCAGTCTGTGAGCCGGCTGCATCATTTCCTCTGCAGAGAGAAGCTTCCATGCTGCAGATGGCTGTGAGCCTGGGAAAACAAATGGAGTGAAGAAAACAAGCATGGCTGTCACTTAAAGGAGGGGAAAAAAAAGAAATTGTCCAGACTAGTCAGACTCCTGGGTGTTCGTTCTCCTGTGGGGGGTTTAAATGCATTAATGTTCAGAGACGGGTGATTTATTATACCCTGTAATGTTTTACTATAAAATGAAAATAATTGTTTTTTGAGAAATCATAGCCACTAGAATCTGATCTGAGATCCAGATCCAGCAAATGCTGGAGGGATGACTTGAGTAGAAGGTCATCTGGATGATAAACTTTTTAACAATTCTAGAAGTGTTCGAGTGCTTATGATTTAATGCGTTTTTATAAATTGAAAAACAAAGGATGAGTTAGTTTTTTAAAAGCTGTTCAGACATTTCAAAAGCTCATTTTGGTTTTAAATTCTAAATGTATTAACATAAAATGCTGAAAGTAAGAATCAACAGTTTTAATTTATGAGAGAAATTAACTTAGCTCTTTTAATTTTAGGCCACTGCTGTAGACTATAAACCAGCATTGTTGTGTTGCATGTTATTACAGGGGATACAGGGTATATCCTCCTATTTTCAGTCATAATGGAGTATTCCCAGTTCTAAATCCCATTTGTGTATCACATTCAGTCTTGCGCTGCTGGTGACCTGCTTCTCTCTGCCTCTCACTGGTGAGCAGTATTATTTACCAGCCAGTGGTTGGTGAGCTTGGAAAACTAATTTATACTGATTTGAAGTCCCTGTCGTCAAGCAGCAGAGTATGAGAAAATATAAAATACTCCTGGACCATTTTTAGGCCAGCTAAACATGACTGAGTACTTTGACTTGAAACTGTTTACAGCAAAGGCTCTTTATCTTTTGCTAAACAAGCTGCATAGAATAAATTAGGATTATACCCACTTCTCAAGGATGCAAATGTATGGAAAATGGTAGTATAAAACATTTGTATAAATTACATGTACATTAGATACCTATAACCTTGAGTAGAACTTACCCCCTTCAAAATTGCCAAAATATCACGTTAACATGATGCATGTTTGCAAGTTTGGTATGAAACATTTTATGGCAAAACATAAAATCATTACTACAGTTTAAATATGTGGGTCTCAAGGGATAGACTGGTGCCTTTGGGGTCCCGTCTTTCTCATGTTAACTGTTACTATAATGAAAATAAACCATCAGGAGTATGTCAGACCATTTATTAAGCTTACACATGTAAGAAAAAAATATTTGTAGCTGTTATGTCCACAGTGGCTCTGTTTTGCATAACGCAACTATAATCAGTTTTTTAAGTGATTTTATTTTGGGTTGTAGTTGAGAGGCTGTTGGCAATCGTAACCCCATTGTGCTGAAGCACGTGTGAATCAGAGCAGCTGGACTGATGACTGCTCATCAAAGCTGGAGCAGAAGTTACTACTTAGACTTTTCAGATGGATTTGTGTTTATATTGTTCATACTACAGTGCAGTTAATATTTTTTTACAGGCCTAGGCTTGGTGTGATGAGAACATAGTTGGTGCTTTTGATTGCCTGTTTATTTCTGTATCACCTTTCTAAATGTAAATCATAAAGTGCTATACAATTAGTTGATGATCAAAATAAAAGCAGAAAAAGAGACTACAGAGTAAGTAGCTAATCTACAGGAGTTCTTGAAAAGCCAATATAAAGAGATGAGTTTTGAGCTGCATTTTAAAAGGAACCACTAAATCCACTGGGATCAGGGTGGAGAGTTCCAGAGTCTGGGGGCGCCAGCAGCAAATATTCGTCTCCTTTAGTTTATGGCCTGGTACGCTGCACAACCACTAGGCTCGTCACTGGACCTCACAGACCTGCTGGGGATGTAAGGATGTAGATCATTATATCATGTGCTTGTCCATGTAGGGCCAGATAAACCAGTAACAGGATCTTGAAATGAACCCTTAGAGTTGATGGCCATCCAGTAAAGCTGGAGGAGTATCGAGGTGACGTGGGTGTATCTGGAGGACTGGGTCAGAAGCCAAGCATTCTGAACCACCTGTAACCGATCCAAGGAAGTTTTAAGATGGGTGCATTGTGAGTTTTAGAGGTCCAGATGAGAAGAGATGACTGCATAGATAACGGTTTTCAGTTCAATGTGACACGTGAGATGAGCATCCAGAGTCAGAGCTTGGTCAGAGGTTGCACCAAGATTTCTCACGAGTGTTTGATAAAGGAAGCTAGTTGACCAAAAAAGTCCCTGACTTTAGGAACAAGCTTGTCCAGAGCACAGATGAGGTTTTCAGTCTTAACACGCCTGCAACAACTGTGGTTTAAATCTTATGGGTCTTAAAGGAGATATACATGCAGATGACATTCAAATGAATGTCATCTGCATAAGGTCACAGATTTAGATGATGAAATGGTTTATATCCAGGGGGGCACACAAGCTGTGCACATGGGTGACAAATACAATGCGTGTGTACCAGTTCTTTCTTCCTTTACCCTCCTTTGTGCACCGGTACTATGTTTAATATCTATAGCAGTGTTGATCACACAACCCGTGATCACACACCGACAAGTTACAGCCTGAGCTAAGCAACTAAGTTTAACCTTTCGTAGCACACAACAGCGCGAGCTTAGCGACACACAGCAGCACTGCTAGTCTGTTAGAAGTCAGAATGTTTCCCATATTTAGGTTTGTTGTAGGTTGCTTTATTTGAATAGAAACATGTTTTGTGAGACTTTTCTGAGTTTTAACTTTGGCATTTTCATCACATTGTCTGTGAGCTTTCTGGTTCTTTCCACAAATCATTTAGATATGTGCATAAACTCATATTTCTCTTTTATTTGCTGCTTTTCTTTGTTTGTGCTTCAACAATAAATGTGTCTTTATAAATTCAGCACCAGTGCTCATGCTGGATGTGAGCAGAACAGACCAGTTTCAGTGTGCGTCTTTGTGTTACAAGCACATCAATAATTGCCAATCTTCATGCTTCTTTTTTTTCTCTGTTGTTGTGGCTGGGACTCATTTTTGGCTCAGAATATTACTTTTCTTGGATATGCTTCTCTTATTGTAGATGAATTTTGACCAAGTGAAAAATTGCCTTCTGCTTCTTCCTTGTTTCAACCAAACTGCATGGACTGCCAGAAATTAAAAAAAAGAAATCCTCTCCATTCCCCAATAATGCCATGTGATCATCTGACTGTTTTATTCTTGTTGATCTAACATTAAGTACTTTTTGTCCACATTTTCAGACAGCAACTCCAAACTAACATGGCAGTCAGACTGTGCGATGTGGCTTCTCTGCTTAGAAGTGGTTCGTGGGCGCCTGAGCCTTGGACTGGGGTCTGTGGCACCTTCTCATTTTTGTAACCATTTGGCCAGAAGGCCTGATTGTTGTCTCAGCACTCAGGCCATACCAATGATATTTGCTCTAATACTTTTGCACCAAGCTCAAATTGATCAAACTGGTATGGTCTTAAACTCTACTTCGACCTGTTCACACCTCACTGAAATGCTTTTTTTTTGTGTGTGTGTGTGTGTCTGTGCACAAACTATTTAAATTGTGATTTCTAAAACTAATCTGGGCTGTTATGTGACTGCACAGACCTGCTTCTTCACAGGGTGAACGTGTTAATTAAGGATGACTCTTCATACATTGTTGGCTGGTTGCTTTAACAGATTTTACCGTGAAGGGATTGTGCCGTCTGATTTGGTGGTGCTGCAGACTTGTCTTGTAATTTTGCTTAAGAGAGGTTTTTGCTTGCCACTTAACTTTGAAAGATGAACTAAAGGAAGCATAAAACAACCTTATCAAATTATCGAGCAATATTTATATTCCAGTTTATTTAGTTGTGAAAAATTAGCAATACATTTTTTTCAAATGTTTTAGATTTTTTTCACCCACCCACTGAACGTTGACAGGGTCCTTTTTAGTTTTTAACTTTGTTTGGTTTTTGTTTTTATTAAAGCTGCTCTCAGCACGTTGGTAAACAAGCTAGGTATCGCTAGCTATTTTACAAAAACACCTTGCACCTTGGACCTTGCATTGCCACGGTTACTGTACAAAGCAAAACTCCAGCCGTAGAAACGTTCCCCCAGGTTTATCCTCATTTTACCTCCAAACGTTTTTTGTTTTCTGCTAGCTGAAAAGATGTTTTTCTTTTTGGGACTCCGGTATTTTTTCCTAAAATTGAAGCGCCAACAGCCAGCTAATTCTGTCCTTCTCTCACTTCCGGGATGTTCTGCTGCAAAATGCGCCTGTGCGGATTAATGGCGGATCCAAGTAGTGCGGACATGCGGCGCTTCAGCCAGACAGACAGCCGGATTGTCCAATCCTATCGTTCAGACCGAACGACAGGATTGGCTGAAATTTTTGAAGAACTGCGGGACAACCACTTATTGATTTCTTTTGGTTTTTTTTGTTTTTTTTTATCGCCACAATATATTTATAGCTATACTTCGTTAGAACGTTGTTAAGAGGCATTAAAAAAAACGTTAAAAGCTACATTATTTACCAACGTGTTGAGTGCAGCTTTGAAGTCAAAGTATTGCAGATTTCTTTCTTTCACAGCATTAAAACTTGACTTTTTTTATCATGTAAATTCCTAAAACAGTACTACAGGGCTGCACTTTTGACACGTAACTTTTTTGTCCTTTAGGGGAAAATAACAGTTTAATTTATACACCTAAACTCATTAGAAGTTGAATTCAAACTAAAATATTTGTGTGTGAAGAGCATCCTATTTTAACTGGTTGTATTTTGGTGTTTTTCAGAACTTTAAACATGATTTTAACTTTTTTTCTTGTCTCTTTAGCAGGTAATTACTACCATGGAAACACAACTGTCCAACGGGCCAACTTGCAACAATACGAGCAACGGTCCTTCAACAATGTCAAACAACTGCTCCTCGCCCGTAGAGTCGGGGAGCATAGAGGACAGTAAAACTAACTTGATAGTCAACTATCTGCCTCAGAACATGACCCAGGAAGAGCTGAAGAGTTTGTTTGGGAGCATCGGAGAAATTGAATCCTGTAAACTTGTTCGAGATAAAATAACGGGTAAGTGAACTGTTCGCACTGCAGTGGCTGTTTGACGACTCCAGTCCTGATGATTTAAAATAATTTGGCAGCTTTTGCTATGATTAGCCAATATTTTGCATCTGTATGCAGTTTCAGCATGCCTAACTCATCAGGACCCCTGTAACAATATGCTAAAAGCTTTTATGTCGTATGCAGTGAGTTTGTTTATGTTTTTGGATTTATATAATGGACCACTTTTACCGACTGCTGAAAATTGTCCAGTCTTTCTACATCTAATTATGGAAAGTAGTTGGCACACTAAGATGTATAATTGCTGTCTTCTACCAATTATTTAGCTTATCAGGCATGAACATATGGAGTGATATTAGTTGCTATCAACACTGACTTGATAAAGAAGATTTTTGTAGTGCCAGCTTCCCCCCAAAAAAACTTCTGTAGAGACACATTTCATCTATTTGGCTGAGTATAGGGCTTGTAAATGAGCTGAGGTTGCTTTTATTGGGAGGGATACATCTGGCAGGAAGTCATAGTGAGATTGTGTGACATGAGCAGGCTGATTATAGCTCAGGCTGCTGTATTGTGACTGCTTGCTGTTTTGGTCAAGGTTACGCAGATGCTCCTCTGATTCATATATCCAGTGGTCGAGCTCACAAACCTCTAAAAATGTTTATTTTAGTGCTGAAACATCAGTTTGAGTGAGCTGATTAACTGTAATGAGACTGAAGGATGTGTGACTATAGATTATCTTGTGATTTCAATGCATAACGTTAATGGAAGATATATTATTCTGAACTTCCTGTTTTATGATTTGTAACAGTTCCTATATGGTGGAGCCTGGATGCATGGGACTTGAACTGCAGTACTCTTAAAAAGTTACTGATGTTTGGCTGATTTGTGAAATGTATATAACCAAAAAAGTCACTCTACAGTGATATATCATGAAAGTGGGACATTTAAGAATAAGCATGTAGAAATACGCCCTCAGGGCATTGAGGTTCTGGGGTTCAGAGTGGCCTTGCATCATTCAGCGCGTGCTTACAGCTGTTCTTTGTCATAAAGTAGTCCCGAGTCTAAAATAGTACATGTAATTCCTTTGTGTTATCACGAATCATCAGTATCACTACTGAGAGTTTTAAGGACTTTTTCTCTCACAATGCTAGTTGTTACCATTCACTTAAAGTTTTACGCTAAGCTAATGCTAAAGGAGTACTGCCGGATCAGGAAAACAGCTGGGCTGTTTACAAATTGTTTTTGCCCACTGATCTAACGGAGGAATATAACAATAGACAAAAAGTTTGAGGTTAATATTTTGTGGCAACGCTTCACCTAAATAGGCATTGTTTTAATTAAGTTTTTTATTGAACATATGATTTTGGATATACAATAGGCCTGGACGATGTAGGAAAAAAAGCCTATCGATTAAAAAAAAATTCATATTGATCGATAATCGATATAATTGAAAATATAAAAACATGTAGAAAATATATTATAAGTGCAGCCTTGGTCATTTTATGTTATTCCTTAATTAATTTATTTTATTAAACAACACATAAAATAAAAAACACACAAAAATTGAATTCATTTTAATCTTTTATTCAAACATTTTAATCAAACTGAGGTCTGGTTGTCCTGAATAATTAGGTTAATTGATCAGGATGAGTCGACAGCAGAGAGAGAGGGGAAAAACTTGTAATACTTATAAAAATAATAATTTCTGACAAAAAAAAAAAACAAGGTTTGGTAAGTTTAAATGCAGGAAAAGTGTTGACGGCTCATGAACTGCAACAGTCAGCGTGAGGTGCAAGCCCCCCTCCCTCTTTTACTCCCTCCCTCCTTTACTCCCTCCCTCCTTTCCTCCCTCCCTCCCCGTCTGACGCTGAAGCCTGGTGTTGGCTTATTATTTTGGGACATGATTGATCGACTTTGAGTGATTAATGATCCCGTATTTGAGCCAGGGAAAGCAGTTGGGCCGCTCAGGGGATCAACTTTTTATAGTCCTCAAAAAAAAAAAGCAACCGGAAAAAAACGCAACTCGGGTCCGGTTCGGCCGAATCTTACATGTGTCGGTGCGTCCTGGTCCAGGCTCCAAGTCCTTCATGGGTCATTTCGGGGTTGTCGCATTTATCAGAAGCAAGTAATCCCAGTTTGGTCAGACGAAGAATTTCTTCACCATCACCTCCTCTAAGACGCAGCTCGTCCTGCCGCTTTGAGCAGTTCAGATGATAAAACCAGCTGGTTGTGTTACCAGACTTGGTTTTTATCTTTTCTCTGCTGATTTTGCAAATGACCGTTGTTTGGTTTTTGTCTGAAATTTGCGGTTGAACTTCTGAAACTATTTTCGGAACAGTTTCCTCCACGCGTGAGCTCCTCTGTAAGTTACCTGCTCTGTTTTGGTCTGAGAGGGGAGGGGCTTAGTAACGGAGAAGCCTGGGTCTGTGCTTCTGATTGGTTAGGAGTAAACAAAGACTCTAGTGTCGCGTTACCCGGTTGGAGGAAATGAAAAAAGACGGGAAACTTTTTTTATTGAACTTTTTATCGACCTGTTTTTTTTCTATCGAGCCTCCCGTCTATCGATAGATATATATTGATATTGAATTATCGTCCAGGCCTAATATACAAACGCAAGAACTTTATTAGACTCGCATTTTCTGATGTGCTTTCCTCTGAGTTGGATGAAGAGAGGCAGACACCATCTACTTCCTTTCTGTTCGGATGACTTGCTGATTCTTCAAGTCGGCACGATTTATTTATTTTTTGCGTTCAGTCGTGTCATTAAGTTACTGGGAAGTTGTTTTCCTAAATTATAGACCTTGTTTGGATATTTGTGTCCCCGTTTATCAGATGACGCAGAGAGGACGGCTGCAGCTGTTTTGCTCAACACCCCAGATTTATTAGATCATAAAATCTGCAAATTTCTTTGTTTTGAAAGAATACTTTTTGTGTTAAATTCTGATTCCATCTGCATTTTCTGCATTGTGGAATCTGGTGTCTGTTCCAGCCTGGCTCAGGGTCATAACAGGGCCCTACGTTGTATGGAAATCTGTGGTATGATGCTGTAAAATGCAAGCTGAGACAGCAGGTGTAGTGGGTCTTGTTTTGTATGCAGGCTTGATGAAAATTGTCAAGTGTGTGCTTTGGCATGGAATAAACGCTGCTGTGTAGCCATTCATATAGAAAATGTTTGATTACTGTGTGAAATGGGTTGAGCCGAATTGACAAGTGATCATTATTCAAAATCGGTGTTGAGAACATCCTGATTAGGCATAAAGCAGGCTGCGTGTTTAGTCAAAAGCCTGAAAGTAACCCTGAAAATGACTTGAGAGGCAGGAACTAAATGAAATAAGTTGTTTGAAATCAGCATGCCCTTGAGTGAAAATAAAAAGCAGCACATGCACTCCAACACCTGCAGTGAAAGAGGGGCAGTGGAAATAGATTTTGTAAAGCAACAACTCTTTTATGCAGCCTCCTTGATGATTTTTGTAGTGGTACTTTGAAATCAAGTTTTGTTCTAAGTGACCTCAATATCAGCAAGGAACAGTTGAACTATCACCTTCTAGAGGATCTGTATGCTGCCTTGTTGTTGGAGAAACCAGTTAAAGGTATTAGTCTAATTCTTGATCATGATTTTGGTTTCTTTTGGAGGGTTAACAGGATATCCGTGGGTCCTTTAAAAAGCCTTAAAGGTCGTAAATTTGCATTTCCAAAATTAAGGTCTTAAATATCATTAAAAATGATAAATAATCCTTAAATTCAGTGTCATAAGGTCTTAAATTTCTAGGGCCCCTATGATTTCTGGGTTATGAAGATCTGAGACTCAGCAGTACACCAGACCGCAAGGGTCTAGGTCACTTAAGGCTGTTATTATCTCGCTAATTCAGTAAAAAGGAGCTTTGTAAAATTATTTTCAGGTGAGTGCAATACCTGATTCATTGCACTCACAGCAATACCGTAAGATATAATGCAGATCAATTATCTTCATGTTTGTTTTTTTGCACTTTCGCTTCCAATAAAGGTTTAGTCAGTGTAAGGTGGTCACATCCCCTTTCCCATTCCGTAAACGTAAGGTCTTAAATTTGACCAAACAGCCTTACAGGTCTTTAAAAGTCTTAAATCTGGCTTCCTTGAACCTGCTGATACCCTGGTTAAGCAAAATAAGTTCAAAGAAAAACCAAGACTCGTTTAAGACCCCTTTTTGAAATTCCAGTATGTCCAATTACAATAGTTTATCACATTAAAAAATACAAGTACTCTTATGATCCTAGCTTCAAGTTTACAGTAATGTTTAAATGCAATCAAGATGTATTTCTATAAATGTAATTAGTAAATGTATAAATAAAATTAAAGTGCTAGATTTGTATTTAATTGTGCTACAACACAAATGTTTCTGTTAGCTGTCAGGTAACTAAACTGGGCTTCCATCATTATTGGATAAAATGCATGCTAGTACAGTGTGTAAACTGTAAGGTGTTCACTATGACTGTGCTCATATCATCCATGATATTTAAAGTAAAATATCTTGCTGGATTTCAAAATAAAGTGTCATAAATATGATGTTCTCTAGTTTTCACTGTAATGTTTCAGAGGGTTGTATGAATAGATATCATACACAATAAATCTTTGAAAATAAGTCTTATAAAAAAACAATAAATGCTGGTTCCTGCAAGCTGCAGTCACTTATACAATATTTTAAGTATATATAATGCTATATCACATGTATTTGAAATGTACTAGTGATATTGTGAGGCTTTATTACCTGCCTCTAACTGTACTAAAGGCTTTTGTTCATCAGCCTTTCTTTTAAACATCAGTACTTTTACATCCAGGCTCTCAGCTTCCACTGCTGTATTTTTGTCTGTTCTTCAGCTCTTTACAGAGCTTTAGTTTCAGCTAGATTTAGGTTGTAAATCATTTTTAAATCTTGAGATTTCCATAACCCCCCCCCCCCCCCCCCCCCC
>SSNR01000016.1:734185-779742 GCA_006937965.1 Callopanchax toddi
CCCCCCCCCCCCCCCAAGGTCAAAATGAGTAGATTTTATTGAGGCTTGGGAATTGTATATTTGCATTTCCTAAATGATTTACCTTAAAGTTGTGTGGAGATCCTGTTTAAAGATGTCTTCTGTTGAAAGTTGTATGCTAATATACTGAATATATGCATCTCCACTCTGACGTTAAAGTAAGTTGATTTTTAGATAACTTCATGTGAAATATGGAGGGTGGAAAAAAGTAAACACCTGAAAGAAACAGAGGCAAGTTGAATGGCGTAAGGACGACACAAACTCACATTAAACTATAAAATCTGATCAGTCCTTTTACTTCCATCTCAGATGAAACTTTCACCATCACTGGAACTAAATATGATGCTCTTGAGTTCAATGCTCTTTGACTAATAAATGATGCAGAGTAAATTCACAGTGACGTATAAACAACCCTGCTTCAATCAAATTTAATTCCATAAATGTTTTTTATGGTTACAGTTCTGCTGAACTTTGCAGGCTTTTAATTCTAGCTGGGTTGATCATAAATTTATGGTCTGCTTTGCTTATCAGCCTCTAACCTTTTTATATATTTAGGAGATGAAGAAGAAAAAAATCCTTTTTAACGTAAAGACTTGAATTGGGGTGGGAAAAATTACATTCTTAATATTATTCAAAGCCTCGGTTATTTCTTTGGAATGGTGCTCTGATTTTTCAGCTGCACATTAAACCAGATTTCCCTCCAGACTGTATTCCTTTTGTCTCTTCCTTGGCCCTGTGGCGATGGATTTAAGCCAGCCTACATCAGTATACGGTTGCTACATCAGATGTTTAGTAATCACCAGAGAGATGTGTGCTTCCTCTTTGCTTTAAATGTTCATGCTTTGGCTGCTGCTGCAGAAAAGGCTTAGTTTTTGTCATTTTCCTCCTACTATGGGCAGCAGCAGCGGTTTACAGGGAGCTTGGTGTTGCTGTTTGATTCTCAGCAAGTCCTCTTTTTCCTTTAATGACAGCTAAAAGTGAACAAGTTTGTTTTTTAAGCCTCTTGGTTATAAAAGATGCAGTGGATGTTCCATAAAAAGACATCAATACAGTAAAGGCTTGGCATGCTGGTATACAGCCAGAACATTACAGTGGGCGTTTAGTCCTCCAGGCTTTTTAAGTGTCATTTTAAACTCAATTTAAAGGCTTGACTGATGGCTGCTGCTGTTCTTGCTATTTGTGGAGAACTTAAGTTCATGAACTTCACTTGATCACAAGAACAACCCTGGAAATAGAGCTCTAATAAGACCAAACGCTAGAATAAATGTATAATTCTAGATGCAGAGACGAGGGGCTGTGTAGACCTGTCAGATTTGAGTTATTGTGCAAAATGTAAAAACTGAACATTGTTTAAGCAGAATTTTCTATATCGCAGTAATGTAATTTCAGAGTATGTTTAATGTTCCACTGTCTGTATTTTGTTCCAAACTTTGGATTATTTTGATTTGATTTATTTAACTACAATCAGACCTTTTGCATCCACTAATACATTCATGTGTATTCCTAAATGTCAACAGCTGTTTATTGAAGCAGTGTTCAGTTTTGTTTATGGAATAAAAATAAATGTTTTTATTTTTATTTAGGCATCAACATCTCCAGTAACTTGAAGACATTTTTAATACTTGGATTTGGATTTTAAAGTTTTTGTGCTAATAAGTTTCACACCATAATGAACAGAAAGTGGAGAACAGGAGCTCAGGAATAAAATAAAACCGTTAGGTATTATGTTCCAATCTCACTATCACTTAAATTGCAGCCTAATTGAATTTTTACATTATAAATTAAATAAAATGAGGTTTTGCAGAAGTAATGAATGAGTGCTGCAGTTTGAGGTTGTTTAGATTCAAACGTGTGTGTGTGTGTGTGTGTCAGCTTCATTTAACCAGATGGGAGAAACTTGTACCTTTTTCAAGTTAATGTTACGTTTGATCAAATTTAGCAGTGAAATAACGGCATCATATGTAAAACTCACGTCACACAGATTAAATGCCTCATATAGAAACATCTAAAGCACCATTTGTGACGGGAGATCACTTGGACTGCTCATGATCAGCGTTCATTATGTAGATAAAGACTTTTTGTTGTGCAGCAGTCAAGTTGTATTTTGGAGCCAGAGTCTGCTCACTAGTGATGTAAAGCTGAAAGTCCTGCTTTCTCCTCTGGATACAATCAGTCTTGAAATTCCAGCCAACTAATTACAGCTAAACGTGTTGGAAGGTTTTGTGCTTGAAGAAGCAGCAGCAATGTAAGAACTACATAAATCAAAAGTCAACACCTTCCCCACAAAGATTTAGGTGTATTTTTATTGCTTTTAATAAAAATAAAACAAAAACAGTCCTGTTTATGTAAAGGGGGTGGGGCTTAAACTGATGCTGCAACCACTAGGGAGTGGTTTCTGACTTCTAGGTTTTGTTTGTCTAGTAAATCTACCCGGTTAATGACCAATGTGAGCTGAGCTTGTGTCTGGTTCCAGTCTGAGAAGTTGTATTTTCTGAAATGTTTCTGACTTTACAAAAACGAGCTTTAAAGCAGGGGTCACTAACAGGCGGACCACGGTCCGGATCCGGTCCCAGAGCCGGCTCTGTCTGGACCCAGCAAATCCAGACCCGGTCCCTGGTCCTTAAGAAGCAGGTGTGTCCGAGGAGACACGCGAGCGCTAATGAGCAGGTTCGTCGCTCACTCGGAACCCGCGGAACTCGCCCTCCCCCTGCGTACATGGTTCGGAACTCAGTCCCGGACCGGAGTCCTGGAGGCGAAGCCGAGTGCCAAACGAGTGACGCACCGCGGCAACTCCTTTCTTCGCTAAGCTACCCCCACACCACGGTCGGGCAGCCCCTCCCGCAGCTTCAGAAAGAGATCTACTGCTGCAGAAAGGCGCCATGCACACTAGTGATGCGCGGGTCAGGGTTTAAACCGCCCCGCATCGCTGCGTCTATTTTTAGAACCTGCCCCGACCTGTCTCATTAAAAACACGTTAAAATGACTGAAAGCCTTTTATTTAGTCTGACGTCTCCAAAATAAAAAGTTTTTTTAACCTTCTCTAAAACGTGCTTATGCAAAGTGTGCAGAGTACATCATTTCTCCGTTTTCTTTTATAAATCCTAAAGTTTGCGGAGAAAGTGACTCCCTTTCCGACCCGTTTTTAAAAAAAAAAAAAATTTTATATAAAATATAACAAATTATAAACATGTATATTTATTTTATAAGTTTTATAAATGAGGCCACAGCGGTCGCAGAGCGAGAACCGGACGTCTCTCAGCGTCATTACACCTGCAGACGCTCTCACACGCACACACACACACAATAACGGATAATTTAGCTGGAGGGATGTATTTCTTGGCTGATCTGGGAGCCCGCTGCAGAATTCTTCAAATTGGTTAAAGGAATAGGAAAGAGCTGGCACACTCACGCACCGGGTAGAGACGCTGGAGAGGACGCAACAAGTGCTGGAGAGGAGAAGAAGCTCAGAGCAGGTAGACGAGCAATGATCCAGGCCGTTGTCAGTAATCAGTTCATTCTGGTCAAAAACTAGACCAGAGAGTAAAAATAATGTCAACTTTTCTGCATCTGAACAGCAGGAGAAAAAAAACCAAACCATTTTTCTCAAAAATTAACTTCAACCACAAACTAATCAATGAGGATCTTGTGCTCAGAGAATATATGTTTAAGTATTTAAATATAAATAAAAATAATTATCTATCCATCCATCTATCTCCAAATAATTATTTATATATAAAAATACACACACACACATATATATATGTATGTATGTATGTATGTGTATATATATATATATATATATATATATATATATATATATATATATATATAGTGTGTGTGTGGCGCTGCCCCCGGACCGAGGACCACGTCGCGAATGCTGATCTGGACCTTTGGCATATTTAGTTGAAGGCCCCTGCTTTAAAGGATGATCATAGCAACCTGTGTGTGAGGACTAAAGTGCATTTTAAGCTTTTGGTTAACTAGCCAGTAGCTTGTAATCTGAGGAAAATATTGAACTGAAAAATTGATGCACCCTTCAATATTCAAACATAGAAACATTAATTTCTGTTGAATATATAAAAAGTAAATTAATGCCAATTTAATTACAGATTCTAGCAAATATCCACCCTGTTTTTAAGAACGACAGACCTTGTAGAGTGTAGATCAAATGTTGGCCTTATTGATCTGTGTGGTGGTTTTGCACCCTGGATAGGGAACTTTTAGTGCTAAAATGAATGTGAATAAGCTTTTAGAAGTATTTCTTTGGATCCTGTACACACACGATGGAATGTGACCCTAAATCAGGTTTATGGCTCTATTTCTGTAGGGGTATTTTGTGCATTAACAAGCCATTTTTGTGTGTAAATTGACGTGAAACTAGGGCTGGGCGATATGGCAAAAATAGAATATCACGATTTTTAAATTGTATTATCACGATCTCGATTTTATCATGATTTTTTTAAAAATTATCTGCATAACTAAAATTACATATTAAAAAAAAAATTGAATAAATAAACATATTTTTTAAAATTAAGAACAATCACCAGTGCAACATGTAAACATTTATATGTTAGGCTTATATTTACACATTAAAACCTTTTTAAAACATGAAATAACTTTATTTTTTATTATATAAACTCACCACTCGCAAGATGTAACCTGTGGCCAAAGCATGGCTGTGTTTCCAGCCATTCAGATCCAGAGCCTTCACCATGTTAGAGTCATAGAGGTCATGTTTTCTTCTTCTGGGTTCCACATTTCTAGAACCTGTCTCAGTCCTGCTGCGATCATGTGCTCTCCTGTGTGGTCCTCCAGAAAGGTCGTTAGCAGTGTTGCACTGTGCAGCTCCCAGTTGTTGACGAAATGAATGGTTACACTCAAATACGACTCAGATGTGTGACTACTGGACCAGAGATCGCTTATGGAAGCAAAGAACTCCACATTCTTAATATTTAATGCAACTTTCTCTGCATTCAGCGTACATGCTGATTACGGTGTTCGAAAAAACTTGCAGCTGGGCAACTCGTAGCGCGGATCCAATACTTTTACGCTCAGGACACAAGTGTTTAACCAAGTGGAACGTTACCATCAGTCACGCTGTTCCGTCGTTGCCGTCTCTGCCGTAGGGAGTGAGTTTTGCGATGCCTCTGTTAGCGTTTACTGCTTGGAAGCACTGGCTTTTTAGCTTTAGCTGCTCTTGAGGTGTTGCCATCACTTGCCTTGACGCTCTCCTTGCAAATGATTTTAATTTGCTCTTTGTCGTCTGGTGAAAAGCCAAAGCGGTTCCATATAATGGAGGACGAGTTTCTCTTCGGATCCAAATCCTCAAGTTTGCTCTTGGCCGCCGCCATGTTTGTTGTTGTTAGGTTGTACACACATGAAGGGGGGCGGGCTAATATCACCATGAATCACTCTGATTGGTTTAACGTCAAACAAAGGTGTGATAACGTCCTCCGCTTCTCCGCTGCGTATTACATTTCACGGCTGTTTCGTGAGGCTTTCACGGCTGGTGGGAAAAATGGGTGAATCATGATAAAACGATCTCCCAAAAATGACAGATCGTTAGACATGTAGATCGTTAAACGGTCTAAAATCGTCATATCGCCCGGCCCTACGTGAAACGAGAGTTTATTACAGAAATGTGCTGCTGTTATGAGTCCATTGAGGTCAAAGGCCATGTGTCTGTTAAGATCAGAGTATTAGTATATGGATTATATTGATGTGCTGACAGTATTTGAGCAGGCGAACCTGATGGATGAACAGTAGCGTTGTGTTTGGAGGAAGTTGGTTTCTGCAGACAGAGTGGGCGTCGATCTGTTGTACATTAAAGTGATGAGCTGCATCAGGAGGTGAACACAGTCTCTGCTGCTTCGCTGTCGTAAATGAACTGATGTGGCGGCACAGAAATTGCTTGTCATCTTTAATTTGATTTGTTTGTCAGAGAGCTGATTTGAGCATTTTCTCAGTTTTTAAGCCAATTAGATATTTTGAGATTTTGACCTTTTTGTGTGATCTACGTCTTTTGTTGGCAGCAATAAAATGACGTTCATTGTTATTCCACAAGTACACCCACAGCTCATTCCTGAAAGGTCATTGTGTCCACATTTAATTGTATTGTCAGTCTTTGTGTTTTCTGGTGTTGAGTCTAAAGATGATTTTTGTTTTTTTTTACCTTGTTGCTGCAGGTCAGAGCCTAGGATACGGATTTGTGAATTATGTGGACCCGAAAGATGCAGAAAAAGCAATCAATACCTTAAATGGCTTGAGACTTCAGACCAAAACCATCAAGGTAAGACGTCGTCGTGTAACTGTTGGTAAAAGGTTTGAAGAATCCAGCGTATTAGGGCGCCAGTCTTTAGGTCGAAGCATAATGATGCTGGAGCCATGAGGGGTGGAGAAGGATCCTATTGTTAATCTGGGCACAAGCAGCTTTTCTCAGGCCTCAACTAGAGCAGAACTGTTTCTATGGTTGCATGTGCTGTAGCTGTGCTGTATGCCTTTACAGGGAGGTGGCTGCCATTAGCATTCATCAGGCAATGTAGCACTCAATGTGCTGCTGGAAAAACTCATTTGCTTCATGTCGTGCTGCAGGATTGTGGATGGTAGACTTGGAGTTTTAAATGTGATTTTTCACTGGCTTTACAAGACAGAAAGAGAAACTTTCTGTAGGGAAAATAACAGATTTTGTGATGGGGAACCCTGAATAGCACCAAAATGTAAGCTGCATGTTTGATTGTTTCTGTGTTTAACATTCAGATATTGTGCAGTTGTGGCAAGTTGTGAAACCACATTGCTTCATTTCCATGAGTCAAACGGGGCGCAGCGTTCCCCCTCAGTTCATGCCCCTGAAACTAGGACATGGTAACATTTCTTTGTGTCACACATCTAAAGTTCTCTAGCTGCTCTCTGAAGTGCAAATAAACCCAAGTGAGCAAGAGGAGTACACTTTGCACGTATTAGCATCAAATAAAGTGTGAAGGTGAGACGGAGAGGCAGAGGTGATGGGATGTAGTTCTCTGGGTGTAAACATGTAGCTTTAGCTCATACGAACACACAATTCACTTCAGGTTGTGTACAAAACAGATTTTCTATAAAATCGAGTTTCTTTAATCCCTCTGCATAAAGAAATAGAAACTTTTGAGACCTTTTTATTTGAGTTGCATCAACTTGCAGCCGTTAGATGATTTACCTGCGTGTTGATTCGTTAACCCTCCACAAAATAATCCGCTAACTGAATTTCTTAAGCTCTAAAATTTAGGCTGGATTGATTCCCTGCTTCTTATCGGATAAATGTCTGCATGACTGAAAATGGAACGGCGGGTTGAGAAAAATGAATCCGACTGCTCAGAAGTGTAATGATATATTGATTCACAATACGTTTTTGCTTTTTCTATTAGTCTGTTTATGGATAAATGTTTATGCTGCATTTTTATCTCGCCAGGTGCTGAGGGAGCTCCAAATGAGTCCTGACTTTAAACGCAAGAATAGACAGGATTAGCTGTAAGAGGCAGCCACGCTGCTGTTGTCTATTTATTTCTCAGAGCTGTCTAGACAGGTGTGATGCTGCAACTATTTCTGTCAGGATTTAGAGTTAATGTACAAAAAATGAGCAGTTTATCAGTTAAACTTTTTTTTTTCTTGGAGGTAATTTAACGTTTAAAGCAGCTAGACTAGTTGGAGAAAAGAAGTTTAAAGTAAATAAGCTAAATTTAGATGATTGTGAAACAAACTGCAACAGTGGTGCAAAACAAATTCCCTAATTTTATTTGACCTTTAATCACCAACCACTCCCAAAGTTGTCTCTTGTTTCTCGTGGTTTCTGACTGATTGGAACTACATTGAGATGAGTTTCAGACAGATGTTGCACTAAAATATTTAGCTGTTTTTCATTTTGACTGACATGGTCAAAAGAAATCCAGCCATAAACTTTTTTTTTTACCTGTTTTACATTTTTTGACAAAAACCACTGACTGTGGCCCCGGTAGCTACATATGAAATGAAAGGACTGAACTAAACAGCTCACCTGCTGTTTTCTGAACACAGCCCTACAGACCCTTCCTGGTCTGCGTGGAGGCACTTGTGCAAAATCAAATGTCTGACGTGGGATTGCATCAGAGCATGTTGTCATGAGGTTTACTACTTTTTGACTTAGACGACTTCTCGGGCTGATTTATTTGTCCTTCATCTTTTATCAACACCGTTGTCGTCATTGGGCTTTTAGACACTTCTGACACTTGGTGGCTGACATTTTTTCTGAATGAAGCCTGAGGTCACTAATTTGCTCACTCGCCACCCAGTGGTCAAGAGTGTGAATTGTAATCTCTCAAAATGACGGCTAGTCTTCAGATTTTTCCCGTCGCATTTTTAAGAACTGATTTAAGGTGGAAAATATTTGGTTAATGCAACCCCTGGTTCAAGATGGATTCCAGGTTCTATTTTGAGAGAACAGGCTTTTTCTTGCGTTATTTTGTGCCGCCCCAGCCTGATTTCACTGGATGTTATTTTAACTGCAGTTGCAGCGTTTCACCGCTATAGGGGCGCTGTATCAGCAGCGGTGCACCGAAAAGCTCTAACAGCTCTAACAGCAAAAAAGGTCAAAAATAGCTTTTCCCGCTAATTGGTGCTATGTAGGGCTGGTTGTCACTGAAAGCCCACGAAAAACATGGTACCAACGTTAGTTTTACTATGAAATCCCCTGTAAGTGACCGCTTCATTTTATCACCGGCACTGCTGCACGGGTGGAAACACAGGTGAGAAGTGGTCGCGGAGGAACAGACAAAGCTCCTCCCGTCCCTTTCAAAACAGCATAGCGAGTTTTGGGTTAAACATTCAGAAAAACTCCAAAGTTTGGCTGCATTTTGGAAAGGTAAACGGGAACAGAGCAAAATGCAACACATGCAATGAGATTTGTGCCGCGAAAAACAGGAATTCCAGCAATTAGTCGAAGCCACGCATTGCATATAACTTGCGAGCTGCTGCGCCGTGTTCAGTCCGACTCCGAGCTTCCAGCATCTACTGTATCAGGAGGTGTGCAGGGTTGCCAGAGTCGAGGTTTTCCAGCCCAAAAATCCATTAAAATCCGCGAAAACACAAAAAAAACACCCAATCAACGTTATTGAAAATGTGTGCGTGCGTATGTATGTGCACATGCGCGTGCACAAATACACGTTCAAAAAGCTTGCTACACCACTTTAGTTCCACTAATAGGGGTGAATGAGACACACGGGCTGTCTGTGTCAACACCTCACTCATATGTTTGAACAGATGATGCAACAGAGTGGGCCGGGTTTCAGAACAAATAACGCTGGTTTGTTTTATACAATAGTGATGAAGACAGGTCAGTGGGCATTGTTACTGATTGATAATGAGGATATAATGGTTGAAATGTGTGTCAATAAAGTTATTTCAAAACCGCCAAACTGACGCTAAAACTGCCCAAAATATGTTCAGCCGCCCGACGCAATTTTTTAACCGCAAAATCAGAATCCAAACCGCCCAATTTGCGGGAAACCGCCCAATCTGGCAACACTCGAGGTGTGTGAGGGGAGACGGTGACAAAACGGAAAGTTCCAGAGGTGACCAATAAATACCGGTAATAATAGTAAATGCATAAATATGCTAAAAAACGATGGTTTATACTTTTTATTTTATTTTAAAAAACGTTTAATACTTAGTATTACTTGTTGTAAAATGTTTCATGCAAATCTGAGAGCTAATCTTTTTTTTTTTATTAAATTGAATAACCACGGTAACCTGAGTAGTGGATGAATCTGACTTATCTGTAGTTTAAATTGGAAGACATGTTTTTCGTTGTGCTGTTTTAGTGATAACAGCTGGGATTTCTGTTTTCCAGTCAGCATTTATTAGCAGAAACTGCCAGTGTGTTCAGACGTTTGCTCGAGGAGTTGCAAACTGTGCGTGAAAGTCTGCTACGTTTCACTAATTTTAATTTGTGTCAGAACTTTACAGGCTCTCTCCTGTGTGTGTGTGTGTGTGTGGTGTGTGTACTGGAATCCCACAGCTGTGGGTTAAAATAAACTCCTGCTCAAGCTGAAAGAATTTAAAATTCAGATCTGCCTCCAGATGCATTACTGTCCAAACTGCACTTCATATTTGCATTTCACACAGTCTTTTAATCATTAATGTGTGTGTTTGTCGTCTGAACACCTAAACATTTGTTATCCTCCAGCTCGGATGAATTAGAGAGGATATTAAAGACTGGCGATATCAATAGTTTGAACCTGAAAGGTTCAGTTTTCAAACAATCAGAAATGATTGTTTTGGTGAAATCAGTGTTTTTGTTTAAAATAGATCACAGCTTCAGCTCTTGTTTAGTTGAAAGTAACATGAAGTGTCCCACCCTGAGACGTGTTCTTCTTGTGGTGCTCATGTGAACCGTCTCCCCTCAGGTCTCCTACGCCCGTCCAAGCTCCGCCTCCATCAGAGATGCTAACCTGTATGTCAGCGGCTTGCCGAAAACCATGACGCAGAAAGAACTGGAGCAGCTCTTCTCTCAGTATGGACGCATTATTACCTCACGTATCCTGGTGGACCAGGTGACCGGTGAGTGCAACATGACGGCTCCCTCCTTTTTGTTCCTTTTTTTAACTTTCACACCCTCCTCCCTCCCCTTTCCCTTGGGACTGCTGAACAAAATGACTCTGCCAGGGCTGAGAAATGCATCAGAGGTGGCAGTGAGGCTCCCAAAAATGCAATTTTCCACTAGAGGTGTTCATAAATATGCAGCGATAGAATTTGAAAATGGGTGTAAAGTAGCAGGACTCGGTGCTTCCAAATCTATTTCTCCTCCAGTTTTTTTTCCTTCCCCAAGGTGTACATGTGACGCCTGTTTTACAACATGAGATGAAATGCATTTAGAGCAGTTGGTTTCTATTTCTCGGCCATCAGGTGGAAGCAGAAGCTGTAATAAAACAATCTCACATTTTTAAGTGTGTGCATTGAGCTGCTGAGACCATTCTGCCATGCATTGTGGGAATTCTCTAAACGCAAAAATTATACATTCATACAGAAGACTTTAATTTCTCTAGCGTTAGTGCGACGACCTGGAATCTCAAAGCCAGAGCAGCTCAGTCACTGACTATGCTTCAAATAACGCTGCATAAATAAATGCATTTAAAAAATAAAAGGAGTACCAAAAATGAGTTTTCTACACTTAAAAAGGGCATCATTTAGGAACGCATGAATTAAATAAACAAAATTTAAAAATATCCAGTGGTCACACATTTAAGCTGCATTGTGTAATTTGCAAAGAAGCTAGATGTAGCTAGCAAGTTTACATAAACACATCTCAGAACCCCTCTCATCGATTATAATCCTTATGCCGCGCCTCCTCCGGACATGTGACCGTGCATTGCCACAGTAACGAGAGCAAAACACCAGTCGTTGAAACGCTATGCTAATGTTCACCCTGGTTTTTCCTCTTTCTACGCCCAAACTTTTTTTTTCTGCTAGCTGAAAAGATGTTTTCTTTTTTGGGGGGCGGGGGACTCTGGTTTTTTTTCCTAAAATTAAAGCGGAAGTAGACAGACGTTTCTGTCCTCCGCTTGCTTACAGGATGTTTTACTTAAAAAAAAAAAAAAAAAATGCACCAGCACTCATGAATGGAGGATTCAAGGAAGTGCGGTGGTTCAGCGAGACACAGTCCGATTGACCAATAGTTGCTTTCGGTCCAAAATGTATGATTGGCTGAGGTTTTTTGAGAACTGCGGGACAACCACCTTATTCATTTCTTAATTTTTTTAATCACCACAATATAATTATACTATATTAGAATGTTGTTAAAGGGATCCCTGACTGTTCAGTCAAGTTTGCCCTAAAACACTGACTTTGCTGCCATAAGTAAATATGTGGAATAAAAACATGCCAAATATTTTTCCTTAAAGTAATATTTAAAGAAAACTGATTTAACAGGAGGCCGCCATTGTTATTTACTTCCGAATGCATTCTGGGTAGTGACGTCACATGGTTGCAGCCGTATGATGTCTATGGTTGCGTTGCATTACAGCAATTCTTAATTATTAACAATGGTTGAAATCCAAGGATGCAGCCCACGTAAAAATGATAAATAATGCGGTTTTAAAATGTTACAAACCAGCTCATCCCAGCTGTAAGCAAAGCTACCGGTGTTTTTTCTTTTTCCTGTTCTTCCTCCTCCGATGGCAGCGGCAATCTATTTACCGGTACTCACACCATGACAGACAAGAACAGCAACGACCAGCGGTCTTCAGAATAAATGTTTCTAAATAATAATCATGGGGAAACGATCAGACTGTTTGTTTTCCCCCCAGTTTAGCCGTGTTGACAGGTCAGTGTTATGCTACTATACAGCTGCTGTAACACGACAAGTCAGAACACCGGTCCAGCGTTCATCTGTCTTCAGCTTAGCATTAAACAACAAATACAAAATGAAGCTAAAACTGAAATGCAAATAAAAAACCCCTTCAGTGAATGTCACTTCCATAAAACAAATCTCCGCCGCAGTTTGAAGTCTTGTTGAGTGATTTGGTGAACGAGCAGCAGCTGCTAACTGCTAGCTGTGTTAGCTTAGCACACTCAGCAGAAGGGTAACACTTATAGATTGCTAACTTTCACTCCACTGATCCATTGTCCCTCTCCTGTTTTTTAAACTGTCTGATGGGTCATTATCCACAACCATGGTGATCGGTTGATCGGGAAGTTTACAGTCCTCCATGAAAGCCTCTAGGAAGAGCAGCTGTTGGCTGCTGGAGCTGTGTTCGTCCTAACACATCATCCCATGGTTTTCTCTTCTTCTTGTGAGGAAAGCTGTGGATACTGACATCTATTCCTTTTGTTGCCTTTCGACTGGAAATCACAACCAAAAACTGCACAATTTGGAGTTGTAATCCTTCTCTGTATCAAAAACTATGCACCTAAGCTGATGGTGAGCACCAAAATACGTAATCCTCCCACAATGCCTTGCGCGCTCAAAAACATGTCTGCCACCATCCCTCAAAAGTAGTGGTAAAAATGTTAAAATGATGTAAATAAACAAAACACTTGTGGTGTTTTAACTGTTTTCATGTATCGAAGATACTTTTGAACATATTTAGACCAACATGTCTTAATATCTGGGGTTCCCTTTAAGAGACATGAAAAAAAATGTTTAAAGCTAATTTGTTTTGCAGATAGCATCTTTAAATCGTTAAAGGTAAAATAAATCAGCCGAAGGGTTGTGGTTACATTGTGTGAGGGTAGTTTGTGTTCTTGACTCTTCTTATGCCATTCCTGTTCATGTTGAACTGTTTTTCAGTAGATCTTTGCTGTTTAAGAGAACTGAAATGCTGGTATCAACAGAAACTTCACACTTTCACCAAGGCTACGTTCACACTGCAGGCTGAAGTCACTCATATCAGACTGACAGTCTAAACGACACAAATCAGTTTTCATTTTGTTATTCCTCAGCATCAGGCAGTCACTTTGTGTGGCCCTGAATCATGCATTTCTAATGTTTTTCAAAGTGACTGCAGTCTGAACAATCGTGTCAGATTTCATCCAACTTTTACATCAATCACGTGTGACAGACTTAACTAATCTGCACTGGAAGAACGCATGTAAGCAGTGGATGGAACAACCTTCCCTTCATCACTTAGTCACTATTTTGTCCATTCTGATAAAACTACATCTTCAGACTAGATACTCACATGCTAACATGTAGCATCCCTATAAAAACAACATGCTGTGTGTTCACCTCAGAGCTGTAGACAGAAACTGGAGTCTGATAGCAGTCACAGCTAAACTAATGTGAACAACCATGCCAAAAAATCAGATCTCTGCAAAAAATCTGAATTTCCTGCAGTGTGAACATGGCACCAGAGTATGATGGGGCCTTAAAGCTCCTCAGTCAGCATGAAGAAAGAAAATTGTTTGATAGCAGGGCTGCAACTATATTCTGGATTCAATTTCCCTCCAAAAATCAAACTATTTTTGTCTTTTTTAGAATTACCTTTTGTAATTTGTGTCAACAGAATATAACGGAGCCCTTTTTTATGCTTTCGGCTTATTCAAATATTGAATAGATTGTTTTTCTCCTAATAAAATATAAATATTTAATTCATCCTCCTCAGGTGTGTCCAGGGGCGTCGGCTTCATCCGTTTTGACCGGCGGGTTGAGGCTGAAGAGGCCATTAAGGGTCTGAACTGTCAGAAGCCGCCTGGCGCCACTGAACCCATCACGGTGAAGTTTGCGAACAACCCGAGCCAGAAGACGAGCCAGGCTCTGCTGTCCCAGCTGTATCAGTCGCCCAATCGAAGGTACCCAGGACCCCTCGCACAGCAGGCACAACGCTTCAGGTAAAAGGAGCAAAACGGATCAGGAGTCACATCAGAGTCCAGACCACTCATTCTGTTCACCTGATGATCTAAATATCATCCATACTGTTCAGTTAGAGCTCATCGTTCTCAGACAGATTAATCATGATCTCAGCTGTTCCTCCAAATAAGAGTGACCAAGAATATATTACCTTAAAGTATTCAATCATTGGTCCAAAACACATTTAGAAGTGAAGATGTTTAAATATGAAATGTAAAGTTCTTTGATCAGTGGTGATGTTTAAATAGACTCTTAACCTCCGGAGTTGTTTGTTTTTATGAAGTTTCCACTGACTGTGTTGTGTAGGTTGATTATTAAATCAAACGAGTACAGTCAGCAGCTTATTAAGGTCTGTTCTAGTTCAGTGATTCACCTGAGTGGAACAGCTGATTTTAATCATCACAACAATTACTCATCAGTCATCTTGTCAGAAATCATCATCCTAAAATAAGGAAAGCTGAGGGTTCTTTATTCTGAAAGAGTTTTTCTTTATCTGAAGGTTGGACAACCTGCTGAACATGGCGTATGGAGTCAAAAGGTAAACTGGAATGTTTTTTCTGATTTTCTAATCTGCTTTAATTGATCCTTAAAGAATTCTGACCTAAGGAGAGCTTCAGATATTGTTGCGTAGGTAGTTGGCTCTGCACAGGGCTGCACTGATTCAACAAGAGAGGATTGAGGAAATAAAGTTTGTGCATGATCAGCTAACGAAGCAGAGGAGTCTGTAGGAGGGAGCAGTGTGGTAGGAGACATTATCCTGGTTTAGAAGGATTTTAAATCCACTTTATGCAAGTTATAAAAACCTGACTACCAGCTTCCTGAACAGCCTGTGTTCTGAAAAATAGCTTTATTTCCTTAAGGACTGATGACCTAAAAGATGAAGTGCTATACAAATGTGGGACATTTACATTTAGTCTGACATGAGTGGATTTTAATGCCGTTATTTTCTGCAAAACATCACAGTGGTTTATTTTATAAACCTTTACACCAGGTACTTACATGGATGATGTATTTAGCATCAATATTCCCAGCAGCTACAGTGGGGAATTAAGTGTTTGATGCACTACAGATTTTTCAGAATTTTTGTGCGTCATTGTTAGGGGTGCAACGGATCAGAAAGCTCACGGATCGGATCGCTTCACGGTTTTGAGTCACGGTTCGGATCAATTTTCGGATCAGCAGAATGAAAAAGAAAAGACAAAAAACTTTGCTCTCTCATTATTTTCTAAAACACTGAGCAACTTTTTTCTGCTCAATCCTCATAAATACAAACTGCATTTAACTCAAGATGTCAACCTGATGATTCAATAAAGTTTTGAATCATATTAAAACAAATTAATGGGGGAGATAGACTCATATGCCACCTCAGGGTCACAGACCTGCTTCTGTCAGACTAGCGGTCACAGCTGGGGGGGGGGGGGGGGGGGGGGGGGGGGGGGGGGGGGGGGGCGGAGGGGCGTGACGCACGAGGCGCTGCTTTGTGGCTGCTGACTGAACTCTGGTTATGTTAACGTTTATTAGCTCGTATAAAAGCCCAACATAACGTTATCTTAGACACAAACAGGTGAATCTGGTTTGTCTATCAGAAAGATTCCAGCTGACGGAGAGAGAGACGGAGGAATCAGAGGCAGCGCGCAGCAGAGACTGGATATTGATCCGCGATCCTTCGTTCTGGAGTTCTAAAACGGCTGAAGCCAACAGAGTGAACCTCTATACGTGATGCAAAACGAACGCCTTTCTCAGAGGGAATAATCTGCAGATTCAGAGCGCGTGAGAACAGAACGTCGGGAATTATGTAGCGACGCACGCGCTCTACATGAACCGCGAACCACGTGCGTTCCGAACCGTAGAGGGTGATCCGCACGAACCACGGATCGATGATGATCCGTTGCACCCCTAGTCATTGTAGGAACACCTCAACTCTGAAACAGAATCTAAAAACAAGTCCAGAAAATCACGTTTTGTGGTTTTTAAATTTGATTTTATTTCATGAAATAAGTTTTTGATCAATGGAAAAGTAGAACTATATATTAGGGGTGTGCCGATTCACTAAAAATCAGTTAGGCACGATGTAAATTGCTCCAAATCGATTCCGATTCATAAGTGTTCAAAATCGATTATTTATATTATTAATTTTTATTTATTTTAAATGACGGGAACATAAATGCTGCCCGGACATTTTAGGGGACGGACCGCTGGAATCATAACAAGATGGCTTCCGCTTGTAGTTCAGCTATGGAGCGCGAAATTCATTCAGTAGGTTTAAAGGCAAGCGTTTGGAAATATTTAGGTTTTTATAATAACATGAATGGAAAAGGCCTGAGAAGACTTACTCCCTAAGTTACGTGAAGAAAAGTAAAATATAATGATACGAACGCGCATCAGCGCCTCACCCGTTACCACTGCGGGTTCGAGGAGGAGAAAAGCCGTCAGCTGTTGCTCCAAACTGCGAATATTTGAGGAAGGATTCAAACTTTACACAGCTCTGAAAGGGAAAAGGATTTACGTTCATATGTGCTGTTAACAACCAGGGCTTTATGCTGTAATGCAGACGCTGGAGTCAGGTAAGAACTTCTTAAGCCTAGTTTATACTTCTCCGACAGCACGTTTGCGCTCACACGCAGACGTATTGACAGAGACGTTTTTGATTTTTACTTCTCAGTCAGTGTTGTGAAGCAATTCTCCACCAGGACAGCAGAGGGCGTATAACTTTTCTGCAGTAATGCCTCGGTCGACCAAAGTTTGTTTACTTCAGCTCAGTAATGGCCGACAGAGAGCGAATTTTGATTGAGTTTGAACAGATTGATCTCGAGGAACAAACAATGTTGTTAAAAAGAATTAAACAGGAGTGAAGAGACAGCGGCATCTGTTAAATGTCCGTCCGTTCAGTGAGAACGAGGCAGACGACGAGCGAATATGCAGCTCTTGTTTAACCCGTTAGGGACACTGATGGATTATATAAATGTTCGTACTTTGTCTGCCAGACGTTTCTCGAGCTGATCCATATCTGCTTCCGCGAGATTTTACTATTACTACTCTGTTGATAGCGGCATCAAGACGGAAATGATCACGAGTTGTTGGGCCGACCAATCAGAGGCGTGCGCTCTCCGTCTCTTTCGACGGATGTTTAGAAAAGTGAGCTCGACTCAGTCTGTCGTTGCGAGGCTGTCGGAGAGCTCTTGCGTTGACGGATAATGGCGTTGCGTGTCTCCGTGCAGACGGAGAAGTATAAATCAGGCTTTAGACAGGAAGTTGTAAGTTTACCATCCTGAGGCTGATGAGTAGCTGTAGGAACACATTCACTGCTGATTTTCACTTCTATGCACTGGTGTTATTAGTTTACATTTGTTTGAACAATTTAACTGTTATTTCAAAACATTTTCACCAGTGTTATTAGAGCTACTGTTAGTGAATTTGTTAACTTCTTTAATTGTGGGGAAAATATTTTATTTGATGGATTTAAATTTGGATATATATTTTTTATTGTTGCTGAATCGGTGAGATCTTGTATTTTTCAAAAGAAATAATCTAGAGCTGCTGGTACAAAAACTGAAAGTTGGAAAGGATTTAGGTTAAAGGAAGTTTAACTTATCACTAGAGGAACTTTTTTCCCTGCAGATGTCAGCTTTTTGTACTATTAGGAGGATTTTATTTTTCTAATTACTTTGATAAAGCAAATATTTTGCACTTTAGTTGTCAAAGGAGCATCTTTGTTGTAGTTTTGTTTCTACTTGTAACTCACTATGAAACATCATTTAGATGTGTTGGTGTTTTTTTTGTGGTTTCACTAAAATAAAATATACTCCATCAAGTTGTTTACACACCTCACTTAATAGAAACTAAATGGATTTAAAAGGAGAAAATAGCCATTCAAGGGAATAAAGAAAAAATCCTAAATGGAGAAAAAAATGATGCAAAAAAATGTAAAGATCGTTTTAAAATCGAATCGTTAGGCACCCAAGATTGCACACCCCTACCTTTTGTTACAGAAACCTTTTTGTGTACGTTTCCAGAGGTCAGGCGTTTCCTGTATTTCTTGACCAGGTTGGGATCAGCATCCTCTACACATCTTTCAGGTTTTGGGGCTGTTGCTGGGCAACGCAGTTTCAGCTTCCTCCAGAGGTTTTCTCTTGGGTTCAGGGGCCTCATTTATAAAACATTGTGCATAGTCCTTACGAAAAGTCTCTTTAAGCTTTAAAAAAAAAAAAGTTACACAAAGTAATTTTTGGATTTATTAAACTGTGTATGCACTGCTGCACGCAAATCCCGCTTAATAAATCACACCATCCCTATAACCCTGCACAAGTGACTTTGGAGCATATCCTGCCTCCTACACCCCCAATAAATGGAAGATCCAAGGGTAATATTTAATGAGAGCATTTAATTTAATCCAGTGGGGCATCAGGTAGGACTTGTCATATTGTTCATCAAATATCAGCCTACCTGTCGACTAATTCCTGCTGCAAGAAACCAGTGTGTGGTCAGAAGCTGTGGGGCAGTTCTGGCGGGTCGGTTGTGGTGCAGATTCCGTACGGCTTTTGCAAAGAGAAAAAAAATTGAGTCCAATCAGCATTCACACCGGCTCCGGTGCAGCTGCGATGCGAATGTGGAACTCCGTTAACTTTCTGCATCAAGTATATTTTTTCCGGATGCTGCTTGCAGATGTTCATGAAGTTACTTACTTACCCGTTGTAGAACAAAGCCAAGTGAGTAAATAATGCTCAGCAAAAGTACGAGAAGGCGAGTGTGGCTTTTGTTTACCAGCACCTGTTAGTACGCGTAGTTATCGCGTGAACCAACAAGATTTGGTGCAGATGTTCTGCACACAAACCACAGGCTGTGTGTCGGTACGGCTTACCTTTCCGTATGGAAACCAGACCACATCTGCATCGTACTCTGTGTGAATTAGGCCTAACGGCGGGCCCAGTTCAGCACATGGATCCATAGGACTGCTCTAGGGAATCTAGTCAGCTGATCAGCCAGTCGTCATCATGGGCCTGGAAATCTACCTGGTCTCTAAAACTTTCCCCATCCAGAATCTGAACCTCCATTGTGAAGGATTATGCACGAGTGTCACTGCAATATTTGTCTACTCAGTAATCACAATTGATACACACCATATTAATGCACCAATAAGTGCAATTGCTATGAAATTTGAAGATGTATGAACATACTTTGATGTAACTCCTAAATGCTACACATTTTCATATTCTGTACAGATATGGGGATGGGGACTAATTGTTATGAGAGAGAGATGGGGTCTACAAGTCTGGAGATGTGGCTTCAATTCTCAATTTAGCCACTGCTTCCAGTTTCCCCATCCTAAAAATGTGCTAACGCCAGAGTCAGGGTTTGCTTAAAGTTAGACATTTTCCTCAGGTCACGTTTGCATAGAATGTGACTTGTGCAACTTTAGGACCTTGTTTTGTGCATTAGCATACTTTATAAATGAGGCTCCAGATCTGGAGACTGGCTAGGCCACTCCAGAACCCTGAATGCTTCTTGTGGATCCACTCCTTGGCTTCCCTGACTGTGTCTCAGGTCATTGTCATGCTGGAAGACCCATCCACAACCCATCTTCACTGCTCTTACTGAGGGAAGGGATTGTTGCCCAAAACCTGGTAATACATAGCCTCGTCCATCCTCTCTTCGATACAGTGCAGTTGTCCTATCACCCCCATAGCATTCACCCCTGTGATTCACAGTTGGGACGATGTTCTTGGAATTGTCCTCGTCCTTTTTCTTCCAAACATGGCAAATGGAGCTTGTACCAAAAAACGATGATCATTGGCAAACTTCAGATGGGCCTGGACTTGGACAAGGCCGGCTTGAGCAGGGGGACTTTGTGCGCGTTGTAGATCCCTGCTCTATTCGGGTCATTGACCAGGTTACTTTACATAGACCTGGGCTGATCCCTCACTTTTCTCATGTCATACTCCATGAAGCCAGATCTTGCATGGAGCTCCAGTCTTAAGGAGATTAAGGGTAATCTTGACTTTCTTTCATTTTTTAATGATTGCAGATTGTAGCTTTCTCATTGTCCTGAAGCCCATCTCAGCCTTCTGTAGGTCTTCAATTTTGTCTCTGATATCCTTAGATGGCTCTTTAGTCTCCATGGTGGAGAGATGAAGTCTGAGTGTGTGGACGGGTGTCTCTTATAGGTAACGAGTTCCAACAGGTGCAATTAATACAGGTAGTGACCGAATATGAGGGCTTCTTATAGATGAACTAACAGGTCTGTTAGACATTTCTTACTGGTTGGTCAAACTTTTCTTATACAATGAAATGCAAATTATTTAAGAATCATATAATGTGATTTTTCTAGTATTTTTAAATTTTTTTATTTAATGTTTCTGTTGATTTAACTTCAATGTAATCAGTTTTTGTTGAGTGGGGAAATATCTGTATCAAATACTTATTTCCCCCCACTGTATATGTAGCACATCCAGGGGTCGAGACCTGCAGGACGTAATTAATATTCCTGCAGGAATAACAGACTTCTGGTTCTGCTCCCTCACTTTGTCACACAGCAGTCAGACATTTAGGTCTGTATCTATTCTAGTTTAAACATTTTAAAATAATTTCAAATGAAAATTTTACTTGAAAAATGTCTTCTAAACTTTTGACCAAACCCTTGTGCACCGCTAGCAGCTGGGGAAGCAGCATTCAGCTGTGAAGATGAATTAAATCTTTAAAGTGTTAAAAACAGAACTGAACAGTTTTCTGATCCTAAGTCAAACCGATCAAAGTTAAAACTTTGATATTCAGCTATACTATGTACATATCTGGAGTTGAAGTCCTGGAGCAGGGGTGTGATTCTCCGGTGAGTGTGCTTTGGACTGGAAATATATAATTTTAAGTCGGACTAAGATTGTCCCTAAAGTAATTTTTTCTGAACGTCTGAATCTAGATTTAGATATTAAACGGTCTGAATTTAAGTGATTTGGTAAGAGAAAATCTCCAACGCACACCAGGCATCCACCAGCTCCGTCACCTATTACTGTACGACTGATTGGTCTTCACATCACATTGAGTGTAGAGGTTTAAAGAAGCTCGTCAGGCCTGTAGGATGTAAACTATAAGGAACAGGTGGTTACTTGATGACTTATTTCCATTAAGTGACCAAAATAGACGAGTTGAGACATTAGTTCATCAGAAGGATGTTTCGGCAACTTGGAGACGGACTCCTGGAGGTGAGGCTGAGCTGGGTTGGACACATGCAGAGGGAAAAGAGAATGAAGAGGATGAATGTTCATGGATGTAGAGATGTTGACCTCTATAGGAAGAAACAAGTTAGAGGAATTATCAGTGAAGGATGTTTGAGACTTCCTGTTGCTGTCTAGGCTGAACAATAAGCTCTCCTACTTTAATTATGTTCTCTAAAGTTAGTTTGACATATTTAATGTTTGAATAAAACGAGGGAGGCAGAGTGTGGAGTGAGCTTAGTGACACTGCAGCAGACACGTTTGAACTGCAGCATCACAAAGGACTGAATTTTCACAATCCTTGCTATTGCACAAAATTGCATACCTACATTTTGAGCTCCATTTTCCTTACCTTGATCTATTATGGACAGCCCAGTCCTGTTTTTAAACTGGGTTGCGTCAGACATCTTTCATGGATTTTCCATGGAACCGGTTTTGTCTGGTTTCAGTTTTGTCTTCCTGGAGCGTGATTGAAGTCCAGCTCTCTGAGAGCTCAAAGGGCCATCACCACCAACAATAGACTTGTGATTTCTTTTCTGCCTTGCTTGTTTGGCGTACGTCTTGGTTGCCAGATCCCTCAGCGGGTCCTTGATGCTGGGAGCACACCTGTCACAGTGGATGTTCCCTGAGAGGCCAACTGGAGCAGCTAATCGTATGTGACACCTGCTGCAATAATTCATAGGCTTTCCAAGCGCTCTGAATTTGGTTTCTCAAAACTGCAAAACCACATTCACTAATGGCCAGGGCTTTTCTGTGTCTCTTTATTCTGATCTTGGCAAAAATTCCCAGCAGTACGGTGGTATTTATTTCCAATTATGATGCGTCGCCTTTAATTCCAGGGGAAATGATCCTGCCCAGGCTCGAGAGGCAGAGAGAAGCGGTGTTTCCTGAGATATTTTACACTGTGCAGCTTTTCTGCTGCACATTAGGAGCTGTTTTATTACCCTGCTAAAGAAAAGGAATATCTGCACCGTCTAATGGTTTATGAAGTAATTCCTGAAATGAAAGAATGGTGCCAGCGCTGTAACTTCCTGGCCCAGGATGAAGCGTGGATGGAGCTGATCCCTGTAGAGTCCTGTCAGGTTTTATTAAGGCTGTTGGCTTGATCTCCTCCCATAAAGAGACCTTTTAGTGCTCATTTTGGCATCTGCTTCTGTTTGTGTTTTACAGCCGGTTCTCTCCCATGGCCATCGACGGGGTGACCAGTTTGGCCGGCATCAACATCCCGGGACACGCCGGCACCGGCTGGTGCATCTTCGTCTACAACCTGGCTCCGGACGCAGACGAGAGCATCCTCTGGCAGATGTTCGGCCCGTTTGGAGCCGTCACAAACGTCAAGGTCATTCGCGACTTCAACACAAACAAGTGCAAAGGATTCGGATTTGTCACCATGACTAATTACGACGAGGCCGCCGTGGCCATCGCCAGCCTGAACGGATACCGCCTCGGGGACAGAGTTCTGCAAGTCTCGTTCAAAACCAACAAAACACACAAAGCCTAAAACCCACTGAGATTGTTTGTAGAAAACTCACCAGGAAACGGATAAGGGAAGCGTAACTTTCTACATTAGTAAAACAGCTTTGTAATCGGTATTTAGCGTCAAAACAATGTGGTTTTCTTTAGTTTTCTCTTCATTGCTACACTTTGGATCTTTTCATTCTAGTTTAAGGAGAAAAAAAAAATCCAGCGGGTTCTGATGCCTGTTATCTCCACAGATGGAGCACCTATAACGTTAGGTTTGTTTTTATTTCTCACACATTCCTTTGGAACAGTAAGTCTTGTAAGGTTATGTGTTGTGATTTTCTTTGTATCTCTGTGTTCTGATTTGCCATTTGTGTGTTTTAGCTTTGAGTGGTCAGCAGGTACTTACTTTGAGCCGTTTTTATTCCGTTGTAATGAGTTGGTAATTGGTTGGCTGCAAAATGTTGCTTATTGTAAAACTTAACGGATAAAAAAAAAAGACAAAAAAAATTCTTAAAGCAGTACCTTGCCAAAGAGCTAAGAACCTCTTTGATGTGGGTTTAAAAAAGCATCTATTTTTATAAAAAGAAAAATTTGGAGAAACTTTTTACTGGACCTGGAACAAAATATTTTGACTTGGATACTTTGAGAAAATATCTTCATATGACACCTTGTGAGCTTTTGAACTTTAAAAAGAAAGTTTGCATCGGTTGACATTTCTGGAGAGATTTATGATGTAAAAGATACCTTTTGAGATCTTTGTATTATCTTTAGACTACAGATTCAGTGCCAGTGCTGGTTTCATTTGTAAATCATCTGTGGGTCCTCCATCTTGGTCGTCCGCTCGACTATTAACTCGCTTTCCGATTCGATTTGCAGATGGACAAAAATAAAAAGTATTTATTTGCAAAAAAAAAAAAAAGTGCATGCAAAATTACAGCAAGGAGAGATCTTAAACGTGTTCTATGGAGGATAAAAATCAGTTCTTCCTTTAAGATTCCCTTCAGATGGAGTTCATGGTGTTTTTGTGGTGTAACTTCAATATCATTAGACTGATTTTGTCTTTAACCATTAGGGGTTTTTACATACTTTGTATGAAAGATTGAAGACAAGCTGATAAAGGCAGCCGCATTTAAAAAAACAAGTCTGAAGAGTTGATCAGATGACTTCTGAGCTTAGAGCTGTGTAAATAGATTCCTTTCCTTTTTTACGTTGTATTAAGCAGACTTCTTTTGATTCTAGGTTATTGGAAAGTGTTGATTAGATACTTTTTTCGTTTCACGGAGTACGTAAGGTATTTTCTTTTTCGCTAATCTGAATTTTAGTTTCCATCAGTCATTATTTGTTGTCCTATGGACTAGCATTACAGTGTATTTAATTTGATGGTCGTTTGGTCTGTAGATAGTCTTGCTTCGTTTAAAAAAAAAAAGTATTAAACTATAGACATTTGTTTTTTTTATATATAAACATTATAGATATATATTTATGTGGTAAAGAATGGATATAAACCACAGTTTTTGAACTACTTTGTTTCTTTTTTTTTCATACTCATATATATATATAAATATATACGTAATGCATATAACCTGTCTTTAAAATCGTAAAAAGGTGTATATTGCTTTATTCTCTTCGGGGAAGGACGGTGAAGCAGTTGCGTTAAACAACATAATTGGTTGTAAAAGTTTTGTCGAACAACATTTTAAGATCATCTCGGCCAATCAGAACGGAGGTGCCTCCGAAAACCTGCATCCTGCTTTTCAACCAGTTAGTAGTCATGCTTCCCCTGAAACGAGCAGTGTGCTATGCATTATAGAATTCTTTGCAACTGCTTTTTCTTTATCTATTCCTTCTTTGTGTTACTTGTAAGAGTTAAAACTTTAAGTCCAGATGAGTTGTGACACTTGCTGCTGTGGAGGGGGTGGGCGGGGGTGCACATTTTTCACGCCCGACTCGTCATCTGAAAAAGTCAGTTTTTGTAAAACCTCTTAATGCTAATTTGGAAACTTGTGCTGATGGTCCGGCATGAATAAACGTCCCCCCAAACCCCTCTCATTCTCAATCCTTAATGGGAATAATTATTTATTTGAAGTTGTATAGTCTGACTCGGTTCACAGCATTTTTGAGAATAGAATATCTTTTGTTGACTATTTAAGAGGATGTACATGTTCTTTACTTTGTGTTTGGATACTTTGGATTTTTTCAATGTTCAGTACATCAATAAATAAGTTTGAAGGGCAATCAAGCTCATGAGGTCTTTTCCTTTTGTCAGAAACGATGTTACGCTGATAATAGTTGTCTTTTTCAGTAACTGTTTTCTAAACTCACAAATAATTCAGGAGTTAAACTCTTTAAAGTAAAATAACAGTAATGAATACTTAATGTTGGTTCTCTTTGGGGTATATTTTCCCCCTCTGAGTTTGACCTGTCCCTGGGGAGCAGAGGACTGCAGCCAGGAAAAAACTTCCGCGTATTTTTCCAAAGGAGCTTCGACACACGGCCTGATGGGTTTGGGATCAAACGGCTAACCTTCCAATCAGTGGGGAAACCCACCTGCCCTCTTGAGCCATGGCCACCCCCTAAACCAGGTTTTGTTGGGAGAAAATAACATTTCTAGGTGCTGCTCAACATTTTAAGTTTTCTGAAGCGGTTTAAACTGATATTCAGTGATCTACTGTACAGACAAAAGAACAGTCAGACAAATGTTAAGCATCCAAGGAGCAGTGATGGAATTGAAACTGCACAAGCTGAAAGGTCATGACTATTTAATTGATAATAAATCAAATGGACACCAGTTTGTAGTGAAGCCGGGCTGCTGGTCTGATGATGGTAGGGTGTGGGACCTCGAGCGTTGATGAGAACAATGATACTAAGGCTGTGTTCGAATTCAGGGGTAGGATGCTTATGAGGACGCATTTCGAGACCGATGACGTCACAGCGCTGCGACGAGTGCTGTCCGAATTCGAAAGATACTCATCCATGCGTCCTTGTTCCACCCCAATTTCGAGGATGGGTCTGGTGTATCCTCGCTGGCCAAGGCTATTCCAGGATGCTTTGCGTGCCGGCCGTTAGATTCTACTTTTTTTTTTCACTTTATTGCATTTACAACACAAGTTCCATTGGATTCTACTGATTCATCAATTTTGCAGCGGTAGCAGAAAAAACCAGAGAGCAGTCCAGTTTTAAATGTCAGTTTCTCAAAACATTATAAAAAGCTTGCGTTGAGGAATTTTTTGCTTCTCTTTATATGAAGTTTAATAATAATCTCCACAAAAGAGGTGGAATGTTTCATTTTTCATGTAATTTAAGACAAGAAATCAATGTAAGCTAGCTTGAATGTTTTAAATGAAAGTTTAGGAAATAAGTCACCATAAAAGAGCTTAAAGTGTTTCTTTAGATCCATTTTATTAGCTTTAGCCAGTCTGTCGGCGCTGTCACGGTTGCTAAGCGACTGGACTGAGGGGCGGGGATAAGTATGAGGCTAGACCGTCTGAATTCGGAGCCGCTTATTTCTGGTCTTAGCGATCGAGCAAGGACCCAACCTAGCAAGTACATGTCCTCATAAGCGTCCTACCCCTGAATCCGGACAGCCTAAGTCCTACAGCCAGCTGTTGTCCTCTGTGAAACTTGACCTACAGCTGTAGGAGATGAGGTCATGTCTGAGTTGACGTCTGTGTTGATGCACTTGGAGAAGGATCACAGGATGACAACAGCATGACTGGCTTGGAGTGGCTAGCTGCTAATCAAAAGCTCCCATCTGGGTTTTCTTGGAAAACATGTCTCAATTGGACCTTTCTGATTAAACAAAAGGAAATAAATATATAAAATGTAGACGAGTGTCTTGTTGAAGACAACCACCTCATGAAGAAAAGATGTCTGGGTCCCTGCATCCATATCAGAGGTATCCTGAAATTTTGGCAGCCCACATGATTCCAGGAGCAACACCAGTACAGCTCCACAGTTTGGCAGGACTGGTCCTGTTGTCTGAACACAACAGGGTGTGAGGATCTTGAAGAACTAAGACTTCTAGAACATCCATCGGCTCAGGAGTTGAAGGCAGGCTTCATGCGAGGAACTGAATCTTTAGTCTGGCTGTCATAGAAACACGGTGCAGGATAACATGGGATTCTGAACGTCATGAGGTTTTCTAGGGCAGTGTTCATCATCCAGCATGTTTTAGAGGTCGCTCTGCTTCAACACACCCGAGTTGGTGATTAAAGGCCTTCTGCAGGGCTTGATTAAATGCAGAATGGGTGATTCAATTAATTAATGCAGGACACCGGTCCTTGAGGACCAACTTTGGACACTATGTTTAGCTGACCATACAACATCTCTTGATATAATCAGTCTTAGGTGACTCGAACCTTCATTGGTTCCAAAATCAGGCCACCCCAACATCTGCACACCCTAAATGAGCTCATGCAAACCCACAAAGTAACCTCATCAAACCCCGCCACGCCCTGGTGGTGCTGTGCATTAAATGTCCATTTAATTTGTGGTAAGTAACCCTAACCCATCTGGAAAATGCCCATTTCTAAGTAACCTGATGAGATCATTGAATCTCAGCTCAGCTGCTGACTGTAAACACACAGAGCTAACCCTTCTATAAAGTATTGATTCTTTTTCTTTTAATTTATGCTCACTTGAGGCTGATTGCTAAAGATGAAATGGTCCACTTCCTCACAGCACAACCACCTCGCCTGTCTGTCGTTTAGGGGGCACAGAGCTTAGTTTTATTAAAAACAATGGTCGTGTTTGGCTGCAGGAGATCAGGAGGTCACTGCTGCTTAATCAACGCTCTGGGAGCCTCTCCGGTGTTTGCCGTCCCATTAGCCAGCATCCTAGAACATGCATTCACTGCTGAAAACAGATTTCTTGCTGCAGTTTTAAAGCGTTTAAAAGTAAAGCTTGAATGACGCTTGTTTGGTTTGTGGAGACTTACAGGAAGCAGATGATGTGAGCAGCTGAGTGACAGCGTATTTAGCTCTTATCTGTGGTCGAAGCTGCTCTTTTTATTGGCAGACGCGTTAGGAATTTGGGCATCTCGGAGCTACATGTTGATTCCATCCCGCTGGTTAAACAGGGATTAGGTTCAGCGGTCAATGGCCATCACGGATTAGCTGGTGTAAACAGCATCCCTTTAAGTTATTTGACAGGAAGCGTGGAGCGTGTTTTCCTCCAGCAGCACTAAATTCAGTAAGTGTTAAAATGCTTTAAAATAATTTCCTCAAAAAAAGAGGAGTTTGCTGACGGTCTGAGGTCAACCTGGTGGCGTAGGATGGACCTGAAGGTGATGGGTATCAAGTCCCTCATTCTCCAGGAACCGCCTGTGTGTTCTCGCCTCATGAGGCCAGCATCATGGACAAGGAGGAATCTGGACCCACTGGGTCTAACAAGTCTTCAACCTGGAGTCCCACCCTATAGGTCTGTGCGTCGCTCCATAGACCACCAAACCCATCACGCTGAAGAAGGCTGCAAGCAGCGTAACGTTCACCACCCAGACCCTTTACTGTCTGTCACATGACCTCAAACTGAACCTGATCTCTGAAAAGCACAGCCAGTGGCCGTGGAGCTCCACGGTGCCGGACGGTGAGCACACTACAGTAGAGAGCGCCAGGCCTTCAGGTCACCTACATGAAGTCTGTTTCCAGTTCAGACATTCATGCTAGTGACCTGCTGGAGGTCACTTTATAGGGCTCAGATAGAGGTAAAGATCTCCAACAGTAACTGCCTGTGGAGCTGGACTCTGTAACCCCTGTAGGGTCCAGGTATCACCTCACTACAGTACTGACCCTAGTCTAATGCAACACTACTGAATAGCTGTCAAAGGATGGAGGTATCCTCTACCTGCATCCTGGTTTTAGGTATTAGATATTGATCAACATCCCAGATGTTGAACTGATCTGAGACCAGACTGATTAATGTTTAGTTTATTGAGCAGTGCATGAAGTTTATGGTGGAAGCATGTCGTTTCCACACCTCGTGAAAAGTGTCTGAACAACTTTTAGTCTAGATTTTAACATATTTTCTTCATATCACAATATTTTGTTGTAATTCCAAAGTTTTGTAATAAAACCTTTAAAACAAGTTAAGCTATGATGTGATAAGTATATTGTCATAAATATTATTGTTAATTAAAGTTTTTATTGTTAAAATGTGATATGGTTCTGAGGTGTTAACAGCATGTGTTTTGTATAATTCCCAGCATGTTTATTATAACCAGCAGGCATCCAGAGCATGTTAACTATAAACCAGTTCTTATGTGGACTGGTTTATGTGGGGAAAGTGTGTTTTTTGGAAATCCGTGACTTTTTTAAAACTCATATTTAACCCTTTAACTTCCGCACCAAAAATCAGCAATAAGACCAATAAGAGTTCTAATATAATGTAAAGTAATAAAAATGTAAAAGTGGTAATATTACATATTTAAATACAAGATATTCGTTTTTTATTAAATATGCCCCCCTTTAAAAAAAAGTTGAGTTTATTTTTTGTTTTAGCTCAGTTCTGTGCATGTTTCAATAGGATATAGAGGCTAAAATTAGCTCTCCCAAGTTGTTGACCTGCTAGTTAAAGGGTTAATCTATTAATCTTTAATGCCATTGAACCAATGTCCTGGCACAATGAAATGTACGTTTTAGTACAACTTTACCCAAGATCAGACACACGGCACAAACACGTAAACAGGGTCAAGTCGACTGTGGGTACGCACCAGTAAAGCGCTTGTGTGTAGATGAAAGGGTCACTAAAGGGGGGAGAAAAACAGGTCCCCCCGCTCTGCCCTGACAGGGAGCAGATTTGGGAGGCAAGAAAAAGCGTCTCAACATAAAAGCACAACAATCAGACAATCATAGGTGGGTGAGAGGCACATTTTTCTTAAAATGTTATAAAGTAAATATTTAATATCTTTTTTTTTGGGGGGGGGGATAGACATTTCTAACTAAATTTAAGACTTTTGACTTCCATAGGTCTCAATTTTAGTTTTGTTCCTTTAAATGATTCATTTCAGTTCTAGAACTCCATCATTCTTTCTCCTTCGATTTCCTTTTAAAGTGATTATAATTTATTTTGGTTTCTTCTTATTGTGATTCAGGATTCATGGTTGGATCAGCGACATGTTGCCCGAGACCCCAAACCACCACCGTGTTACTATAAACCCCCAGCTCAGAGCACATGAGTTCCAAAAAACAAAGAACTGCATAACAGAATAAGTTTATCAACACATCTAAAACCTTAACACAGAGTGAAACGATCTGATAAACGTAGGGTTGATCTTAGTATTTGGGCTGAGAATTGACACGTTTAAAGTAGAAATTGTTTCCTGATGCTTCTTCGGTGTTTCTGTTTGCAGTTTTCATCTCAAACCCTCACTGTAAAGTTAAAGTCTGAGTAATCCCTGTTTTTAAAGCGGCCTATTCCCTTTTTCTCGCCGTGGGGGCCGAGGTCAGACCCCTCCCTGAGAGTAATTAGTTGGAGGTGAGTGTTCTCTATCTTGATGGAGCTGTTGGTTGTGTTTATGAGGCCATAAAGCCCTCTCTACCCCGTTTGTCCTTGGTGTGCAGCTGTAAAGTTTCCCCCCGCCGCTCCGTGAAGATGCGAGCGTGGACGCGCGTCCTCTGTAGGTTTTCTAGTGAAACCCAACGTTCTGTAACATGGCGGGAACGTGGGGGATAAATAAAAGATGTTTTGTACGTTTTTGTCCAGAGCTGCTGGTGTCAGCAAGTCGCACAGAAGCACATCTGCATTTGGTGTCTGCTGACGTGATTTATGATGGTTTCTGCTGTGCTTGTTTATAACGCGGACCTACTCTGCTGTGCAGAATCTCCAGCATCATAAAGGTCTTTATCATCTTCTGCTGTGGGTGTTTAGAGCTGGTGTTCACGCACAGATAAAGAGGATAATGGGAGGCTGGTAATGATGCCCTCTAAAGATCTCTCCAAGGTTTATTTCACAGTAATCTCCATCAGATTAATCTCTCCTTTTTAAATTACACATTTTCATAGTAAATGGACCTCCTTCCTTTAGTTAATGTTGATGGAGGAAGTGGAGGAGACGCTGCAACATTAAGTATGGTCAAAAGAGGGTAAAGGAAGCATAAACACTGTTTTAGTCAGCTGTAGTTATGTTTATTATCATGATAATAAATAAAAACGTCCTCGATTTTAAACCAAACCTGTTTCTGTGTCCAGACAATCTGAACTGGTGATGAGTCGATGTGATGTAACCCTAAACCATGAGACTGCTGCCGTTAAGTTTCATAACTTTCTTTGTTTTAATCACTTGTTTACTCGATGGAAGGTTGGATGCTCACCTTCCTCTCCTCAGGACCCTCCAGCTCGTTCCCAGGCTGGAGAGGATTAATCCTCCAGAGGAAGTCGTCGGTACCTGACCCACCTCAGCTGACTCCTTTGGAGGAGTAGGAGAAGCTCCTCTCTAATCCTGGGGCGGATATTCCTACAGAGGAAGCTCATTTCAGCTGCTTCTATCCAGCCAATCACAATCCAGATCCCTCCATCACAGCTGAGAGCTTTGATCTGAGGCTCCTCCTTCACAACAGACCACATCAAACCCCATCGCTCCATCTTTCAGCATCACTTAAGATCCTTGAACCCCTCCACTGGAGACAGAGACTCTCCTAAACCACAGGAAGCGTTCCCACCTTTTCCTGTGGAGATCCAGGACCCCAGACTTAGTGGACTCTCATCCTGGCTGCTTTACAATCTGATTGTTTTAATTTGTGTTGAGCGACGTTATTTTTCAAAGTCGTCTGGCCTCCTATTAAAGAACCGTATGAACAGTGATGTTTATAGAACGATTTCTCCTCGTTATTGATCGTTTATCCACCTTAAATCCTGGAACAAACATTCAGTCTTTACAGATTTACAGACCGGTTTCAGCAGAGGTGGGTATGACGACGACTGTGGTAATGCACCAAGTCAGTAGTAGTACTAGCAGTAAGTACTAAGACTACAGGCTCACTGCTGCTCTTATCTGTGCTTCCATGAGCTCAGAGAAAACAAAAACAACATTTTGGGTCCAGGAGAATCATCATACGGACTCTTTGATCCTACTTCCTGTGTCCTAACGTCTCATTTTTATTGGCTGATTGCGTCACGTGTCTTCTGATGAGTCAGTTCACATGTTGCCCTCACACACTAACGGGTCAAAGCTGGTCTCACTGCAGTGTGTTTCTGGTCCTGGAGAACCTAACAGAAGGTCTGGATCGTCCTCCGTCAGAGTGAATGTGATGAAAACTCTTTGTAACCTAATGACAGGTTGAACTTAATGAGCTTATTTCTTTGTCATCGCCACATGAAACACTCTTGAACCTGTTGAATCAAAGGGCCTTTAGGCTGATTTGGCTGAAGTGGATGAATGACGGCGCCGCCTCTCGCTCGCGCACGAGCCCTTTAATGGTTTCTGTGAGGTTGTCTCATTAGGCACGTCCCGAAATAACCTTTTCATCAAGTCGTCTGCACCTGTAGGAGGATAAGTGGTGATCAGCTTGTTAAATGTTTTGCTAATTCAGACGAGTCAACAGAAAAGTTTAGTTGTAGGTCAAGCAGAAACCTTTTCCTCTCGGCTTACACGAAATCACATAAAACGCTGGATATTTCTGCTTTGCATCATGTTTCCATTCCTCAGACATCAAAGGCCCTTGTTCGGATGCGTTCCCATTCCTCGCGGTCCTCGGTCAAACGCGTTGGCTGATTGGATTTAAGTCCTTTACAAGACGAGTGGCTGAAGCTCGTCAGATCGGCGCTGCCTTCCATCAGGATCCTCGGCGCTCCTAACGTGTCGTTCGCTCCTCACTGCGAGGGCCTTGGCATCTCCGCTCCGTAATGAGGCGGCAAAGAAAAGGGCTGCAGATTAGAATAACAGCCTTAACTAATCCAGAACAGCCCGATGAGGCGCCGCGTTTGGGGAAACCGTGTCGCTTCTCGTTTCGCAGTGCCGTGACAAAATCTTGCCTTTTTTTTTCTCCTCCTTTTTTAAAACTCCCCCCCCCTCACCCCACGCAAAACAAGCCTCAAGAACAGCAGCTGTGGCAAGCCGCCGGCGCAGAGACGGGTCGACAAACCGTCTCTCCTCAGCCGCTATTCTGATTAGAACAGAGAGGAAATCCAGACCTCAGATTGTTGACTTTCATCTCCCAAAACAAATAAAAACCCTGCGACGAGAACTGATCTTTAATGATGAGAATTTCTAGAATTTTCAGCCAATAGTTTAATATTGTTTTGCTCATCATCGCCCCCTGCTGGTTAAGAGATTACATGTAACTGATTCATTAGATGTAAAAACAAGGACATGCAGCATTTGTTCTAATTTCCATAAATGTCATAACATTTCAAAAAAGCATCAACAGGTTTGTGACTGCGGTGGACCGTGAGCGGGCGGCGGCGCCCCCATTCACTAATAATAGACATCGGTCTCTACACGGCGAGGTCGTAAGGATGAAGGTTTCCCTGAGTCCGTGCAGCAACTTCCACAACAGAATGGAACGCTGCCTGAAGGTCTGAGTTTAAACTGACTCCTGGTCTTCATGGGTTTCTGGAGAGCAGAGGAAAGACTCAGCGAGCTAACTGGTTGATACGCTGATGATGCAGTGATGTCACCAGAATGTAACATGGCTTTAAATCAGGAGGATGAACCGTCAGGCTGTCGGTGATCTAATAGTTGTATCTAGTTTATAACGCCCCCTCTCTGCTCAGCTAAAAGCCAGCTGTTCGCCAACGAGCTCCCCTCCCAGGCCTGGCTCAGGAGGGCGTCCTGGTCCCCGTGTCCTGGTCCCCGTGTCCTGGTCCCCGTGTCCTGGTCCCCGTGTCCTGGGTGAGTTTTCACAGGTCCATCAGGTTCTGTGGATCACTATATTCTGACCTCTTTCCTGAGGCAAGTTTTCCACAGAAGACCAAACCAGGAGCGGACAGCTCAGCCCTGTGGGGCTGCAGGTAGTGATGTCAGACGGTGAGCAGCTCCATCACCGGTTCCCACAGACCATGCACTGAAGTATCCTTCAGCCAAGATACTGAACCCCACAGCTGCCAGTCAGTGCCCCTCAGGGACGGGTCAAATACTGAGAAATAACTTCCCAGGGGTTAGGGGGAACATTCCAACCCTCACTCGAGGTTGAGATTTGGATCAACGAGATGAGATCCCAGCAGCGTAGATGAGGTTCCTCTTAAGGTTGGCCAGACTCCACCTAAGAGATCAGGCTGCTCCTCTGTATAAAGGGAGTCAGCTGGGGCGGATTAGGCGTCTGAGGGTCTCTTACCTTCCCTTGGAGGTTTTCTGGACACACCCCAGTGGTTGGAGACTCTATGATCCCCCAGAAGGACCTGCTGAGTGCAGGTTCCCTCTTGGACCCGTCTCCTGGGTGAGTCTTCGTTCTACAATGTCTTGTTTATTGTACAGCTTTTGCACTAGCTTGTTGCTGAAAGCTAATTCAACATGAAAGACTCCGTTAACAGCGAGAACACAGCTGATCACTTTACTATATGCTGATGATGCATCATATTCTCCAGAACGTAATGATCCATGTGTAATGGGCTCTTCAGCTGTTATGGATGCACATCTCACTTTTGCATTAGCAGCTTTTGGTGTATGCACAAATTAAGTGAAGAAATAAATATGCCATAAAAATATGAACGTTTTAATTGATCACAAACACAATTTTCTAACGTATCACTACGCTCCACAGAACCATTTCAAATATTAGTTGGGAAGAAAAAAGAAGCCCAGCCTATCTGGAAGCTTTGCTCTGCTGGGACTGTCTCCTGTAATTAGTTTCTGAAACTCGTTGCTGCTGTGCTCTCAAATGAAATCCCCAGGAAACGGTGCGAGGGAAGAAAATCCCTCTGCTGCTGTTCAGCAGCTGTAACCTGGTTCAACACGACCGCCGGTTCAGACGCACGGAGCTGCTCCTTCACCTGAGCACCTTCTGCTGCAGGAAGGAGTTTCACCTTCACCTCGGCCACGAAGCCAAGGACGGCCTGTCCCGACGGACGAAGCCTCCTACCGAGCGTGTTGACCAGATTAAAGCCTTTCAGGAGAGTGTCCGTTTGCACATTGTTGTTGCACATCTGGATGTTCATAAAGCTTCTGATCTCATCTCCTCTGCAGCTGGCGGAGATCAAACCTGAATGCGTTAGGAGGTTTGATGTGACTCACGTCTGGGTGTGTCTCTATGAGGCCTCCGTTAAGAAGCCACATCCACAGAAAACCAAACAGCCCTCCAGATCATTGCTTATGGATGATGCAGGTTGGAGTATTTCTGTGCTTGGCCTTTAGTCTGAGGAGCTGCTGTGTGAGCTGCTGGTAGCGTGACTCATCCTCTGCTTCTTTGCTTTCTCCTTTCACTCAGATGCCTCTCAACTCCTCAGTGTGAGGATGATGCAGCTCAGATCCTCAACAGTGAAGAGTTCCCAGCAGCAGGGAAAGCATGGACAGGGTTTAGGAGACGCCCAGACTGAAGACGTAGCCTCGTGTTCAGAAAATCCTCATCTGACATTTAGAAAACACGTTTTATTCTGTAGATTTTGGACTTTAAACTCATTTGTTTCTTTTTTGTTTGGCTTATAATCCACGTTTGTGTTTTTGTTGGTGTGTAAAACACCTCATGATCCGCATCAGCTGATCAACCCTAAAAACACAAACTAATGACATGCTCACAGAGCTAACCATTTTTCCAGGAGTCGACCCTGTTTGTCTTTAAACAAAACGCACTATGAACCACTAAAATCATCTGTATGAAAATCTCAGAAATAAGTCGTTTCCTCTCACTTTTGGAGTCCGTTTTATCGAGCTACAAAACACTCTGAATGCTAACTGGGTGTGCAGGTTTTTGCAGCATCACTTGAGACTGTGCATAATGTTCTTCAAGTAGGTGATATGAATCCCTTCAAAGGATGCTAGAACTATCATTTAAATACACATTTTCAGTCTCTTTATCAACTATTACTGCTAAAATCTCTTTAACATCTTTATAAAACACACGTTAGCATCTGAATATTGAAAGTCATGGACTTTTTGAGGAATGTCTTTGCCTCTGTTGGGGAAAATCATGTAGATATTTCTGATCCCAGATCCTGATGTTCTTCTCTCTAGAGTCCCAGTGCTGACGGGGTGCTCCTGTACCGACACACTCTGACTATCTAAGGTCAGATGCTGCTGCTGCCTCACCGTCTCATTTCCTAGGAAAATGATTCGCTCGACTTTCTTTAGATTAAATTTGATCAAATCAACAAGCTGCTGTATCCTGTCTCTTCATGACAGCCTCGTTCTCTTCTGATTGGTCAACTTTAAACATGACTCAGCAGAAATGTAACATTTAGATAAGTCTGGCAACTCAAATTTAGTGCAGGTTATGAACTGTATGTAACCATTACAGCTAGCCCTGACTTTGTATGTCACTGTAGTGCAGAATGCATGAATATTTAAACTTGAAGTTTGATCTGATCGGGTTTAGAAGTTGCCCTGGTCTCATCCACAATGGATCAGACTCTACATCCTGCAGATGGTGGGTCAACAGGTGGATGAGCCCATAACCAGTTCAGGCTGGGCTCTGGTTCTGACACATGGCCTCCAGAGCAGGACCCTCTCTGTTGGCATACACATGAAGGGTCTTTTGGGGTACCCAGGCTGACCCAGCATTACTTCTCTAGACTGGCTCTGGAACATCTTGGGGTCCCTCTGGAGGAGCTGGTTGGAGGAGGTATCTGTGGTGGAGCTGCTGCATCCTGCAACCCAGACCTGGATAAACGACAAGAAAGGGTTCTGCAGTTAATTTGTAAATAATTCATTTTCTTTTTATTTTGCACCTGTGAAATCTCATCATTGTATCTTTATATTATCATTGTGATTGTTCTGATCAGAGCACCTTTTGCAGGATTTCCTGTCATTGTGGTGCTTTTAGCCTGGTGCAGGTGAACTTTAGTCTGCAGCATATGAATGTGTCCTAAAGAAAAAGAGCTGGTTAGCAGTTCTAACAAAAACAGCTCTAAATATATACGGTGACCCAGCTATTCAGACGTAATGTATGGTTGGGGAGTCTCCGCGGACTGTTTCTGCATCTGCACTCTGAGTTTTCCTCAGCAGCTCGGACGCCGCCGACGCTGCGGCTCCAGAAACACTTTACCTCGTCCCAGCCTCTCTGTGGAGACGAGACGAGTCATCTGCTTGTCAAACCGTGTTAATATTGACAGAGATTTGCACCCATTTTAATCACGCCACATAAAAGCTACACAAAGTATCTTTATGACTGCTCCACCGCCGAGCAATGGGTGCATTCTGCGCTGCTGTGCACTTTAAAAAAGATTGCACTTTGTTCTGAGCGGCAGCTGCAAATCATGGAATGTCAGAGAGGAAAGAAATGAACGGTGGTTTGAAGCTAACAGAAATGCATTTCCATATTAAAGCGTGCAGCAGTGAACGGCACGCTGCAGCGTGAAGAGGAGCGGGGGCCTCGCCGCTGCGACCGCAGTGCCGTAAATTTGAAGTTGTTTACGGATGCTGCCATCTTGGTGCGCTCCAGGAGGGGAACTTGGAGCGGGGCCTATTACTGGCAGCTTGATGAGAGTGCAGTGAGGCGAGTTAATTAATACAACATCCCTGGGCCCACGAGCTAAGCTGCAAAGCTAGCCAAAGGAGGGAGGAAGAAATGGAGAGGAGAAGGGGACAGGAGAAAGGACAAATCATTTCTGTACAGAGGGGGGTGAAGTGAGGAGAGAGGCTGCAGCATCTGCTGACAAAACACACAGAGATCACTGAAACCGTCACTCAGCGATCGGCTGAATTAGCAGCTTTAACGCTGCTATCAGACAGTTTACAGTCTGAGATGCTGTTCGGTTAAACAATTAGTTCTAAATGAACAGAATTTAGCATAAAAGAGCAGCGATTTGTGTTATAAAGGGAGAGCTGAGATGCTTTGAATCAGGGTTCTGTGGAAAAATCCACTAATGGCTCATCTGAGCAGTGCTAAGACCATCTAATGTCTGACAATAACTCCAGAGATAAATATTTGATAGCAGTTTATGTAATTTTATTGTGTTTTTCTACAGGGTTTTCGCGCGGTAGTAAAAGGTGGTAAAAGGTAGTAAATGAAATGTGCTCAAATTAAGGCCCTTAAAAGGTAGTAAATTACAGCATTTGGTAGTAAAAAAATTCCGATTTGGTAGTAAATTTCTGTCACAAAATTAAAATATTTTAACCTTCCCAATTCGTTTAACTAAAAACGTCTTTTTATCGTGCTGACAGGACAGCAGAACCCTGAACGCTGTTGATAGCCTTGCACATGCGCACAACAGCTTTATTGTGCATGCGTGGTGTCAGGATAACTCATGTAGAAGCTAGCAAGTAGCACAGTAAACAATGGGGAAAATGTAAGTTTTCCAAAATTTGGCTCGAATGCCCATTATTTCAAGGCTGGCTAAAGGCAGTCACGGGCAATGATAGAGAGGCTTTTTGTCAGGTGTGCCGAAAAACTGTTAATTTGACGTGGAATGGGGGTGGCCATCATCCGACTTTAGGAGGGACTGTCCGGTTTTCAGGAGGCGTGTCCGCCGTCTGGCGAGCCCTTGAGACGGACGCCGGCTGTTGGCTGAATTATTTTCTTCACATGGTCCAGAGTCTCTGGTCCAGAGAAACGAATTGTGAAAACAAACAAACAAAAAACCCCGGAGAGCTCTGCTCAGCGTGCGTGAGGTAACTGGGGGTGCTCTCCGCACTCAGCTGTGCCCCAGACACGCCTCCTCCTGGACCGGATAGAGAACTCGCGCTGCAGCTGAAACCTGAACCATGAAACAGGTCGACCAGAAACCGGAGCGGAGAAAAAAACGAAAGAGCTGTGCCATGTCGCGCCGTTATTTTGATTAAAAATCAGTGTAGTCTGTAAGGTCACTCACACAGTGACGGGGACCGACACAGCGCGTCCCAGAAACGCGAGTCCACGCCACAGCACTAATTAAGATATGCGCACCAGTTTCACTCCAGGGGGTCCAGGGTGGAGAAGCACTGAATGAGGAGATAAATCCCCACTAATAATCACACCTATGGTCTCTAATGACAAATTTAATGTGCCTAAAGTAAGCAAATCTGGTGATCAACAAGTAAAACTTTGTTTTTTATTTTACAAAAAGAGCACTAAAGATCATCAGTAATAGATCCCTCTAACCTGTTATTTATCAAATATAAAATACTGACATGATTTAGTTGACTTGAAAATATTACAATGTCCAAAGAGAGTAATATTCAGAAAATGTTTCAAGAAAAAGTTAGTAGTTATAATTTGAAAGGAAGTGAAGTTAAAAAGCCTCAGTTTAGAACCAAAAAGAATTGAATATTTCTGTAAATGGTTTAAAATAATATAACAACCTTGGCAAAGAAATAAAAGAATCAAAATCATTAATTTATTTAAAAATGTATCAAACTGAGGGGTAAGGAATATGATTTTGTTTTATAAAAATTGACAAAATATTTTTTAAAGTCTCTGCTCCTTTTCGTTCATCTTTTTTAGTGTTGATTTGTAAATTCTATTAAAGTGATACAAAAATAACAAAGTCTAAATGCAATTATGCATCCATAAGATGTTTTTGTAACAGATTATTGGATGAAGTGTCAAATAAATATCAGAAATGTAACTGGTTAAAGCCCAAACCTAATCAGATTAGCCATGTTGACGAGGTTGATGCAGGCAGACCAACCTATCAGAAGCAGCCTGGGAAGAACAACATTTTTTAAAAAACCTTATATTTTGGGAGAGTACAACAATCATACTATGTAATGGGTTTGATATGTTATAGTTTTTTTCTTTGGGCATCGCCGAAAAATGTCCTCCTTTTTGGTGTTGTGGAAATGGCCACCCTAACGGCGATCAAGTCTCACCGAACACCCAGCTTTCACTAACAGTGGATTCGCACACGGGGCGAGCAGCTCCCCATTTTGTTTTTTGGCGATGCACAGAGCAGCGTACCTGCAACTTCGAACTCAGAAACCACGACAATTGAAAATAAAACACTGGCTTGTGAAGTCTAAAAGTGATTTTACTTTGTCTATATCGAGAGAAGACATTATGTTCCAAGTCCTCTAGAACTGAGTTTGGAATGTTTGTGTCGGATGTCTTAGTCAGTGCTGCGTGGGTCAGTGCCCCCCCACCCACTACCCACCCCCAAAAAAAGGGCAGCTGCGTGATGCGTTGGTAGTAAAAAATGTTGTTGAGGTAGTAAAAAAAGGTAGTAAAAGGTAGTAAATTCAGTTATAGGTTTCCTGTATAAACCCTGTTCTTATTTACGTACATTTTTACTGGTTACATATAATAAAAACAACAGCTGCAGCTAGCTTTAGCACTTTTGGTGCTGCTTGGGATATTTTTGAGAGACATAAAATATTCTTGCTGGAGCAAACATGTAAAGTCAATTGTAGGGTAGTGGACACATTTATAAGCAAACATTGACGGGAACTGCTGTGAAACGTTTGAGGTTAGCTTTAAGACAGCAACAATTCACTTTAATATTGGAACCTGCTAACAAGCTAACAGCTAGCCACAGCAGCTACACTGAGACAAAATAGGTTAGTGTCTTAACTCCAATCTCAAAAATGGCATAGTGGTTCATGTAACTGTTTTATAAATCGTTATGCCACCGCAACTTTCACATTACACTTTTTTTTTAAATAGAATTTTACTGGTTTTTTGCAAAACTGTTGCAGCAGCTAGCTTTAGCACTTCTGGTGCTGCCTGGATCAATTTAAAGAAAGATTTCAAAAGATGCTGCTGGAATTATTCAGTTCAGTTTAAGTCGTCACAAAGCAAGCAGATTCATTATAAAATGCCAAAGTAGTAAAATTTGCCCTGTATAAAGGAACCATCAGACTGGATTACTTCAAAAGTCCCCATTCTGAGCAGCTCAGTTCGAGGGCGATGGTGGGAAGGAAGGACTCAACAGGAAGGGACCTCCAGCAGAACCAGGCTCAGAGTGGAGCTGACTGAATAAACATGTACTATCAAACTGAGGGCGATGTAAAGGAGTAAAAACATTTGCTCCAGCTGCTGAGAAAATGTTGAGCCTAGCTTAGCTCTAGGGAAAACACGCTAATGGCTCGTCCAATGGCGTAGATTTACTCTTGACATTGTTGGGGACCAGGATGGGATAGAGGGGGGTCAAGCCTAAAAATAATGGCTCAGCATTGTTTATAAATCTTTACATCACCTCCAGTTTTGCTTTATATAGCTAATCCAGCATAAATATTCTGATATTTCACTCATATGTTTCCCAGGTTGCACTGGAAATGCTACAGCTAGCTGCTGCTGCTACTTGCATTTGATAATAATCATAGTTATGTAAGTAGTCATGTAATGTTAAACTAGCAGTGATAAAGAGGTCTCTATCTTCCTGACATTTTTCTATGGTTTATTTTTGATTTAGAGTTGTTTTAAACGGCAGTTATCCATTTCTGGCTTTGCTCAGATTAGCCGTTAGCTTGTCAGTCCAGTCAGAACTAATCTATACTCCAAACTGAGCTATCTATAATTGTTTTAGACAGAATCCCATTTCAAAATATCTGAACCATCTACACCCACTTCCTACGTAAGTACCTCCCGTCATTCCAGTTTCAGGAGCTAACGTGAACTCCTTTTCTCCCTCCCACCCAGAAGAAAGTGTGTACAAGCAGTACAGGAGTTGTTTTCTACTGAGGGCCATGCTGTCTTTTTTAAGACACTGTCCCAGATGCACAATGCATACGTTCCACTGCAAAAGATGCATATGGAGTAAAATTAGCAGCAGTTAAATGTGCATCCTTTGAAAACTGCAAACACACAAAATAAAAAGTCAAAGGCCAGAAACTTACTAAGAACTAGTTACATAAAGATAACAGCTGATTGTATTTCTCTGCTTTTTGATCTAGTTAATCAACTGACTGGCAGGTCAACCGCTGGATTTTAGTCCCTATTTGTTACTGGATTTCATTGAAATGAATAAAAAACTAAACCTCACATTAGTAAAAGTCCATTAAAGTTGGACTAGTTTGTCCAATCAGATGACTTCAGTAGTTAAAACACGTCTCACTTTGTTTTTCCATCCCTGAGGCTTCAGCACTGAGGAGGAGGTGGTGCTGCTGGGCAGCTCTGGAATTCCTTCACCAAACCAGAAGTGAGATGATATTTCACTTTTTCTGTTGAAGGTTTTCACCTACATTAAATATTGATGCGCTACAATCCTACTCCAGTTTTCTGCAGGACTGAGGATTCTGACAGCAGCTTCAGCTGCTACATAAACTGTAAACTAAAGGATCAGATGTCCTCTTTGACCTCCTGGACGAGTCAAAGTGGAACAACTTCCTCCTGCCAGTGCCTTTTGGTCAACCGGTAGCTAAGCGTTGTCACCTTGGGGATGACGGTTGTTGCTTCTTAACTTTTTCTTATCTGAGCTTTTTTTTTTTTAAACAAAAGAAAAACTTGCCTGGAGATATAAAGTCAGCAGGGAGGTCCCCCCCCTCCCCCTCCCTTTCTAACGTTTTCTTTATTTTTCCTGCAAGATTCCAACAAAGAGGAGTAAAAAACAACTTTGGGACCAAGGTTGTCAAACAGCCCCCTCCTCAACTAAAGAGGCATCCTAAAGAAAGCAATCTGCAAGCTCGGCTTTCCAAGATTACTTCATATTGTTGTGGGTAACAATGGTTGTAGACTATGGAGCGTATAGACGAAGGCTGCACAATGTATTCATTCTTAATGACGGAGCTCCTTCATTCTTCGGAAGAGTTTATCACAAATCAGCCCGGTGACGGCAGCACAAGGTGCTCTATAAATACCCTGAATACCACACACACACACACACACACACACACACACACACACACACACACACACACACACACACACACACACACGCTCTTAATCAGGAAGTGAGCGAAGCATGAGTTTGTGTTGATACTGGAGACAGGTGGCTGAATCCCATTTTAAATGTTTTCGCCAGCTTTTCCCTTTCTGGTTGGTGTTTCACTCCATAATTACCGTATTAAAATGCATGTAGGAGTCTGTGCAGTTGTGGTGGGAAAAGATAAGGCTGCGTAAGTACGGATGGAGGGGGGGAAGGAAAAAAAAACATCAACCGGAGGCCTATCAGTCAGTTCTGAATTGCTTTATAATTACTAAGATGCACAGACATAATTTCCATCTAAAAATAATGCAAACTTTCCTTTTCCCCCTCTTAACACTGTGTGTGTGTGTGTGTGTGTGTGTGTGTGTGTATGGTGAGGAGGTGGGGGTGACTCTCTCGATGTGCATTAACTTAACCTCTTCCTGTATCGTGGATGTTCAGCACGCCGTAGCCTAGTTTCTGCACAGCGTGTGTTGCTGCCTCCCTGATTTGGGATTGGAGGAGGATCCAGACTCTGACACATTGGGGTTGTATTTATGATTCTGACAAACTGACAAGCTTAAGTTCTTTCAACTCGTGGGAGTTTTATTTGCATAGAATTGTCATAATTTCTGTTCTTTTTGTTAGCTCAGACAGAGGAATTTCTCTAGCGCTCAAACACTTTTGGACCTGACCTTGGAGACGGCTAACGGCGTACTGACATCACTATGTTGGGTTATACTAATTGGTTTTGGTTGTCAGACCAGGTTAAAGGTATACTTGCCTTGTTTCATGGAAAGATGTGTTGATGACTTTATCAATCAGCTTCAAAAGTTAAGCCAAAAATAACTTGTTTCCAGGAGCGGCCATGTTGTTCTTAAAGGCATACTTTGCAACTTTTTCATATTTTCAAATCTTTTCCTTGAGCCAGTATGAGCTAATATGACCCTTTACAGGGTTAATGAAAAGTCACTTAGCCCCATCTGGTGATCAGATCTAGAATACCATGATTTCAAGATCCGGAAGTCTCACAAAGTCACGTATCTTGAGAGGGTTAGGCTAACCCAAAGTGGCTAGCTGTTATGCTAGCGCCAGTGTTTTTAGCTCATGATTCCTGATTTTTTTTCTATCTCTCCCTGCTTGAACACAGCTGATTTCTTTGAAGGAGTAAATAACCGCTCCTGTAGAAAACTATGAAGGCTGAGGAGACATTTCAACACTTAGATTTAGGTGTTTCTGAGCAGAAACAATGGTGCTAACGTTTTTACGGCAGTGATTTAAAATGAACACTAGGGGGAGTCAAAACAAGCAAAACTGCTTTTATAAACATCAAATATCTATTGAAAACCAAACGTGTTAGAAATATGAATATTTGAACCTACAGTAACATAATAAGAACTAGTCAAAATAGATCCCATTGATTTATAAAGAGGGGCGAGACTTAAATCTTTTACTGCAACCAACCACTAGGGGGCGTATGTGTGCTTTGTTTCAGCGTGCTTATGGTTCTTTTGTATATTTTTAGATGCTTATACTCCTAGATGTTTAGAAAACCCTTCACATTTCAGGTCAAATGGTCCAATATCAGTCACAATATCTTTTCAGTCTAAAAGTTTTTCACATGGGGCTCACAGGCCTGGTCCAGGCTGAACACCTGGACATCATCCACAAGGACTGTGCTCTCTCTCCTGCAGTCCTGGATCGGGACTTCTGAGGTTGTACTTGAAACTGAGCTTTTTCCTGTTTTCTCATCCCAACTGGAGTTCTGCACTGGAATAAACTTTTTGTTCTCGCCATCTTGAGTAAACAAACACATCTCTTGGTTCTTATGGCGTAACGAGGTCATGCTGCTAGCAGCTAGCGCTCGGACGGAACCAACTCTAAGTCGGATCTGGAGGTGAGGACTTACATTTGGTGAATATTTTAATGTTTTTCTTTTGTTTGTAATTTTTAAAAAGTCCTAATATATTTGAATAAGAAGTTTATTTTGAAGTCTAAACATGACTCCCGTCCACTAGGTGGTGATGATGAGTTCAAGTCAATACAACAAAAAGTTGCTTTAAATTGTTTTTCACCAAGAACTTGAAGGACTTTTGTCCTTTTTTATATCTCTGAATGATAATTTGTCAAACTGCAGATGAGAACGAATCTCCTCATTTAATGTTTGCTTAAAACAAGCATCCTTGCTGTTTTCCGTCCTCTTGTATCAGATGTATGGGGTTTTCTTTGCCCTTTGTGTCTTTGGTGCCACTTTTTGAAAAGACATGTTGTTATAAAGTATGTGTTTCCACAATAGGACCTGGCAGACCAGTACAGACCATAAATTAGATTGTTGGGTTCAATAGTTTGTGTTTTTCTTCTCTAATATTTGAGTTTGTCGTTCTTTAAAAATGTCCTGTTGAGGCTCAAATCTATAAGAGGAAGCAGCATGTTGTGTCAATAATGAGTCTAAACTCCGGAGTCTGGGAAAACTTGACTTTAATCCATGAAAGAAGCAGCGGAGGAGAGCAGAGGAGAGAGCTGGGATGGGAAGGTTGCAGGAGGGGGCGTGGGCGAGTGACGGCCGGCTGCTTCTCCTGTGATGAAATATTGATGGCGCCGACTTTGATTCTGCAATAGGTACTTTTGATCCAGATCTGTCACGGCAGAAGAGACACCCCCCCCCCCCCCCCCCCCCCC
>SSNR01000016.1:779752-815481 GCA_006937965.1 Callopanchax toddi
CCCCCCCCCCCCCCACACACACACACACACACACACACACACACCCACCCTCGTTCCTCCTCAGGTGTATCGCTGGCCTCCTCGAAAAACTGCTACCCACCTCCACCAGCTTTGATCAGACGTGTAGACTTTGAAGAAGAACTTATAGAGATCAATGGCGTGTGTATACAGGCGGGCGGATACTGTGGGCCTATAACTCAATAAATTGCAGTGGGTGTTAGCCAGTTGTTGACTTTTATTTATCATGACTGCTGCTGCTGTAATTGATGACTGAATCAACGCGGCCTGGAACAGCCAGCGCTGACTTCTTTGCTTTTTCAGCTGAGCAGCGATCGTTTCTCTTTTCCCCTGGCAGCACTCATCTGAAATTTAAATCCAATACTTAAAAAAAAAAAAGAAAGAAAGAAGAGGGATGGACAGTTTTAAAGAAAGAAAACAAGCTTTATTATTTAAAGAGACCCGTTTCATTAAGAAAGAGTAGCTCAGGCTTTAAATCCCGAGGCTGTAGCATCACCATGTCCGTCCTTTTGTCGACGCCTCTGCATGCTTCCCTGACTCTTTTATTCCCCTAAAAGACTAAAAGTGCTTTTTTTTTATGTGTGTGAACTGGAAAGTATCCAGTGCAGCGCTGTATCCTGAGTAATGGAGCAGAGAGCCATCTGTCTGTCTGGCCAGCCATCCGTCCACATCCCCAGATCCTATCAGTGAGTCTCACCTGCTAATGAGAAGCTAGCAGGTACTCTGCTGCAGCCCTTAAAATGGATGACTTCCTGCGCGGTGGAGGCTGCTGTGCACACATGGTCCCCCCCCTTCCCCTCTTCCCCTACACCCTCCCTGACTCTTCTTCTTTGTCCCCTTTTCTCTGCCCACAGCGAGCTAACGCTCAGTTCGGACCATTTTTCACTTTCAGCTTTCAAATTTGAGCCACGTGAACCGGAGACCAGCGCGGTTTTTAATCCCCAGTTTGCTTCGGTTCCACCTGAATAAATTGTAGTATTTGGTTTAAACAATAAATCATTGTTTACCCCACAGCTGAGTCCCCCACCCCCACCCCCACCCCCTCCCTTTGCAGCAACCTGCGTTATGCAACCATCCCAGACATGCTATACGTTAGACACACAAAGCTACTTGCAGCTTTGTTAATAATTAGCGTAATTGAATAAGAGTATGGAGTCTGCTGCACAAAACAGAGCAATGACTATTATCAGGTTGATAACCAATAATTACTTAAAAAACTCTGTGCTCATTAAGCAGCTCCCGCTGCGAGGCTGAGCTCGATATAGCCCTCCAGAATCCCCTCCCCGTCGCCCACCAAAACCCCGCTGCTCCCCGTCTCCCTCTCGTTATATCCCACTTTCCCTCCTCGTCACTCCGCTTTTCATTCATGCTCTGATTTTAATCACTCTCCATCCCCTTCTCTCTCCCCCTACGCCCTCCGTCCTCCATCTTTGAGTGGCGATCGCAGTAATTTTTCATCCATCCACACACTTTCAATCGACGCCCTGTTTATTTATGTACAGGGTCACGCCGGGTCTCTGCCTCCCTCCTCTCTCCGGTCTGGAAGATTAACCATACCCTCCGCATCTCTTCTCATCTATCATCCTAATGGGGGCTACGAGAGGGAAAAAACAACAATTTGCTGAGGGAGAGGAAGCCACAGAAGGGCAAAGAAGGTGTCTGGAATGCCACAGTCGATCAAGTCCCTCGATTTAATTTACGTGCTCCGCTGTTAGGACACAATCAGATTTCATCCTGTCATCTGAAACCATTAGCCTTACACCTTGTGTGTACACACAAAAAACTGGGGGGGAAACTTTTAAATGACAGTTATTCTCATGTTGAAGATGCAAACACAGGCCTCTGCTGTTAGCACGGAGTGTGGTCTAAAGCAGGAGTTTCACTCTACTAAATACCTCCAGTAATGTGCACTATGTAGGACCACTGACACTGTAGGAGTGTTAAAATGAATCGGGTCATACAGGAGGATGGTCTACCAACAACTCCAGGATATTTGTTGTTCCAACCAATCTGCTTTTCCTTTGGAGTTTTGGTGAATCTGCATCCACTGGTTCAAGAAGTAGCTACCAACCACAGTGGTGTTTATACCAACCTCTGCTCACTTCCTACCCACTTTTGACCATTTAGTACCCACTTCTACTGTTTAGTTCCCCCTTGTTACCACTTTATACCCCCCTCATTTGACCATTGAGTACCAACATTACAACACTTAGTACCCACCTTGTTACCACTTTATACCCCCCTCATTTGACCATTGAGTAAGTAAGTAAGTAAAGTTTATTTATATAGCACCTTTCACAGAAAACAGAATCAAACATGATAAAACAAAAAAAAAATCAATTAAACAAACAAAATATCATTACAAATCAAAATCATTAAACAACAACAAGAGAACATAAAAGAGTTATTTAAAAGCAGTTTTGAATAATTGGGTCTTCAACTGCTTTTTAAAGGAGTCCAGACTGTCTATACAGCGTAAAACTAAAGGAAGGTCATTCCAGTACCCACCTTGTTACCATTTAGTACCCACCTTGTTACCATTGAGTACCCACCTTGTTACCATTGAGTACCCACCTTGTTACCATCGAGTACCCACCTTGTTACCATCGAGTACCCACCTTGTTACCATCGAGTACCCACCTTGTTACCATCGAGTACCCACCTTGTTACCATTGAGTACCCCGTTGACCATTTAGTACCCACTTTCTATCAACTAGTACCCACCATGTTACCACTCTGTACCCATTTTACCATTTAGTTATCTCTTGTTACCACTGTGTATCTCCCTGATTTAACCATTGAGTACCCACTTTCTACCATTTAGTATCCACCATGTTACTTTTCTGTACCCCATTTGACCATTTAGTTCCCACCTTGTTACTATGGCTGAACTGGAGAACAGGGGCTTAAAAAGTACCATGATATCAACCCTACACCTAAAAACAACAGGCAATATCCATTTAATATAGTACAACTTTGTTTTTAGATAGTAAAAATTACAAGGCTAAGAACTGCCTTAAAAAAGTGCAGGGGACCTGTCCCCCCTAATTATGTCCATGTAGATGATCAACCCCCTAACCGATCAACAATAAACTGACAGTAACAAACTGAATGAAATGTTTTCTAAATCAAATTTTCCAAATAGAATTTCCAGTTTATCTGTTTTTTTAATGCTCTCTAGCATCTTAATAGTATTTTCTTTTGCATTTTGCCAACTCTGCGTGACCTTGTGAGCAATCCTCATTGTCACTGCAAACATGAGCAGGAGAGGCAATAAAGTGTGTGCAGGGGAGAAACTGGTGTGTAACAATAAGACAGCAGACACCCTAGACCAGTCAGTGCTGATCAGAGTCTGGTCTCCAGCTTTGGTTTTCAACAATTGATATCTCCGTTGTAAAAAGGTGTGACAGTATCTGTGTTTATGCAAATTACCAACTGCTTCAAAAAACAGTTGATTTCCATCAATCATCTGGTGATTCATCTGAATTTGTAACAACTTTTTTTCTCTCTCATGTGTTCTTGTTTGAGAAAGGATTTTTTTTTCTCAAGTCAGGTCTCTGTGCACTGGGCTCAGATGATTCCAGCTTTATTAGCTTCCTGCTGAAGCTGAGATTTTACAGATTACAGCAGCACACTGACATTAAAGCCAACATGACTCATCTCTGCAGTAGTAAATGGAAGCAGAGTTTATGATACGTACAGGATAGATTCCCCTGCACGTACTCTCTGGCTGCTATGGCCCCGATCGTTCTCTCCACCCCCACCCCCCACTGTGAGAAACCAACTGCAGGAGGCTCCTGCAAACCACATGCTATCACAGCTCGGCCTTCCAGCCTCCAACCGCGACACGCTTCCACTCATCCACTCCACAGGGGAAGTGTTGAGCCTCGTTCGCAGACACGACAGCACAAACACGGGAACTCCCTCCATTAGACTGCCAGAGCTGCCTCTAACCCCTCCTTCCTCTCCTAGCTTCACTTTTCTTCCTATTTCTCTGCTCCTCCTATTACTGCTTTCTCCTCTGTCTCTTCCCTCCTCGTTTTTCCCCTCCAGCATCCTGATGCTCCGTCTTCTTTGCAGCTATTTATTTGTCTGAGCTTTTCTTCCTTCCCAATTCTTCTGTCAATATTAGTTTTTGTTCATCTGCATCCCTGATTCTCTTCCTGCTCTGTCGGTGTGCAGGTGTGACGCACATGATGCTACAGTGTACACACTAATGTTTTGACATCATTTCATATGCTGGGAGCAGCTTGTTGTCAAGAAATGGGGAAAAAAAATTGTCCTTTTTGCCAGTTATGTAGGTACGCCTTGCAAACTGGAATTTCCTTCTGGTAAATCTGACTTTTTGAACTGATTTAGGTTATAATTGGATGTGAATGGTCTATATTTGACAAAAATTGGTTCAATTAGATTGAATTACTGGTGTAAAAACAGAATCAACTGCTTGAATATGCTGTTGTCTCTATGTTTCATTTATGTCCATTCTCAACATCCATCAATCCGCCCATCTTTTTTCTTAACGCTTCACCCATTGAGGGTTTAAGGAGCTGGTGTCCATCTCCAGCAGTCACAGGCCTTAACATGCATGTGTTTGGACTGGAAAGCCACACACATGCATGAGGAGAACATGCCAAGTCCACACAGACGAGATGCAGCTGGGAATCAAACCTGCAACCTGCTTCCTGTGAGGCAACAGTGCTGCAAACTGCACCGCCGTGCAACTATTTCCTCATCGTGTTCCGATGACGTGTACTGTGATAAAATATGAATAAACAGTCAAAACCCATTCCTGATTTCAAATATGAATCTTTTAGAAAATAAACAAAAAGGTAAGTGATTTTTAAAAAAGGTGTGGGGTGGGATGGAGAGGTGGATGGAGAGAGTCTGACTATTAATTTTTTTAAAAAGCCCAAATTAATCGATTATTGGTGCAATCGTTTTGAGGGAGTGGATTAATGAGATCATGGGTTGACACATTTTTAAAAAAAATCACCAGTTCTCCTCTGTTTACTGAGGCTGACCCTACTCGGACCGGACCGACCCAGATGTGAATGCTCCATTAGGTGTCGCAACAAAGAAAGTCCCCAAACATAGTTCCGCATGACAGCACCGGTCCGCAAAGGCGCATTGGGGCAGATGGATCAGGTACATGTGATATCTGGGGTGTGCATGTGTACTGGCACACCTGATTATAATAATAATGGTTCTTACTCATCGTAGATGGCTCCCTGACCAGCCTCAGTTTGGAGAGTCCAACAGAACCAATGAGCTGCCATCTTAAAACGGCTCCAATCTCAAAGGTTTAGGATGATTCAAGTTTTAAGAGGGCAGCAACGTAAATTATTATCATAATTACTAATAACTTTTAACACTCCAAAATAACTTGTAACATCCCTTTAATGTGATTGAATTTGACTCTACAACTGAACAGTTCCAGTATATCTCTACAGCCGGACTGTAAAGCGTCGCCACGGTGACCGAGCAGACCAGAGGAAGAGCAGACAACAGGGATGAGAGTCGGTCGCGCGCCGACTCGACGCCAGCCGTTTTTTGTTGTTTTTTTTTCCTCTCAACCCTGAGGGCAGGACTGGCCTCCCTTCAAAGGGAGCAGGCTTTAAAACAATCTCCAAAAGAGTGAAAGTGGTGTTGAGCTGTAGTGGGCGTCAGTCAGACGAAGGCCCCGCTGTCTCCCACTCTGGAGAACTGGTACCTTGAACTAGTTTCTCCAACGCTGACTCGGAGATTTAATGCAATATAAAACCTCTGGGCCCTTTTAGCAATTTGGAGTCAACACACAAACACGCCCACGCTCAACTGGAAAGACTTTCCATCCCGGCCCCTTCATGTGCAAATGTGCTGAACAGAGGTGTGTGTGTGTGTGTGTTGACTTTCCCTACTGAATCCTTCCCACTTCTCCCTGCTTCCCTCTTCTGATCTGAAGCTGCACATCACTGGCCGGTCTGGTAAAACACACACACACACACACACACATTACAGAAACACAGGGCTGGTTGTAAATCTATGACTGTGTTTTTAATAACTGCCCGTCTACAACTTAAATTTTCCAACGTGGTTTCCACCCACGCCGTGTGGGGTGAAGCACGCAAGTAATTTACCACATGATGATTATTCAGTACAGCGAGGAGCCGCTGATGCCCTGCAGATCGACAGATCTGTTTCTTTGTGGGAGCGAGGAGAAGTTCTTTAAAAGACGCAGTCACATGGTCACCATATGGCAGCGCTGCCATGTGGAGGTTTTCTCCAGATGCACGATAAGAACCAGACAGCGTCTGGGTGATTGGCAGCGTTTCCAGCTGCTGGGTGAACTGGTTTCTCTGGCATCAGCTCTGGCAGCTGTTGGTTTCTAGAAAAGCTGCTCAGTGGAGGGATTAGAAAAGCTTTTGTTGTTTTGTTGAGATTGTTGGGGCTGAAATAGAGAAAATAACACAAAAAAAAGCGCAATTGTTTAGTTGGCCAGGAGTGTTTTAGTTGCACTGTTACCTCACAGCAAGAAGGTTGCAGGTTCGAGTCCCGGGTTTCTGCGTGAAGTTAGGATGTCCCCCATGCATGTTCAAAAATGATGCCAAAAGTTGACTTACACATAAACTCAAAATGACCAGCATTAAAAGAACCTGTGTTAACTCGACTGTGACAGCCCGATCTCACTTGATGCTGATTACAGGACACCTTAGTTTAACGTGTCCCTCTGGTCTGACTGGTCTTCTCTAGAGGTCCCATCAGGTCACTTTCATTAGTTAGTTTTTAAAACAAACCAAAATCTTAAAGCAACATCTGATTTTCAAGAGTTTTTTTTTTTTTGTAGATTTTTTTATTACTACTTTTGTCAGTGTCAAGATAATACAACATGACAAATTAAAGGTTGTTGTTCACAATCGGTTTAGTTGTGATGGATTATTTTATGCTTAAAAACACTGAGACTCTGAGTAGGCCGGACTCTCATCCTGACAGCATCCATAAAAAAATAGAAGAAGCCCGAAAGGTAAAAAGGAATCACGTCTAAAAAAGGGAGGAACTTGGTCTATTTATTAATTAAGTTGATGGTTAGAGTTAATTAACTCTCTCATAAGAACATTTTAGTCCCTAAAATAGAAACATGCACTGAACTTAAAGACACACTATGTAACTTTTTCATATTTTAAATATTTTTTCTTGAGCCAGTATGTGTTAATATGACCCTATACAGGGTTTAAGAAAAGTCACTCAGCCCCATCTGCTGCTTGTGTCCAGAATACCACGTTTGCAACTTCAGAGTCTCCGGTCCGCTGCCCTGAAGTCTCACAAAGTCACGTATCTCGCGAGAAGCAGTAACACTTTACGGTAATCTACGTTTCCACCTCAGAACCTGCTCAGGACAGACGAGCTGAAGACACAGACATCATCTATATGAGCTAAGAGATGGTTTGTTTTCACAACAGTGATTTAAACAAACACTAGGGGGTGCTAAAAACAAGCCAAAACTTCCTAGTGTGCCTTTAACTGGAAAAAATACTAAACTAAAATACTTCTAAAATGTTGAATCAATTAAAAATATCATTAGTTTTCTGTCACCATTTACATCATAATATATCCCTCGTTGCCCTAAAACAAAAAATTCAAAACAGAACTTGTATTTTCTTGGTGTATTGTTTAAAGGGTTAACACTGCACAGCTTGCATCAGTGTGTTCATTGCATGTTTTCACAGTTGTTGCATAACTTTGGAGTTTTGAAAAGCTTTTGGCGAACTTGTTTGTCTCTCCAAACAAAAAAGCGACCATTATTCTTCCTACAGTTGAAGGCAATTGGTTCGATTCCCCAACAAACAGCCTGTGGATGAGAGTAGAGGCCAGATAAATAAAAAGCAGCAGTTTGTGAGCTACAGAGCCTGAGGCTATTGCATCGCTAGCAGGCAAACAGCCACCCAGCTGCCCCAGCAGGGCGGGAATTTATCAAGCTGACTATCGGATACCTGACAGCTGATTTAGCTCCCCCCTAATGAACCGAGGGTTCTGCTGCAGAACCCCCCCCCGACACACACACACAACTCTGTTATGTAACAAAATCACAGACGGGCTAATAAGATGCTGGGAAATGGATACAATCAGTCCAGAATCTGAACGATGTCGGTGAAAATAATGAAAAACTGGAAATTATGACTTTAGAAAATAGAAATTCACTTTAACAGTGTTTAAAATACATTTACCTTAAAAAAAATCAGGCTTTACAGCAGCAGAGTTTTAGTCTTTTTTTATTTATTGGACTGTTTACACAAATATTTCACTGGAAAACACTGCAACACTGAAAGGACACAAGGACATTAGTTTTTGTATTTTTTTTTCCCACTAAGAGGATCACAGCTGACCTTCAATACTTCTGGTTTTCCTCTTGATGACACTCGGCTCTCAGAGCATGTATTTTTTATTAAAAACATGAATAATTAACTACACCGATTTCAAGTTTAGCATTCAAGAAAATGACTGGAGAATATGTAAAAATGACTTCTTTGTTCAACGCTTGGAGAACTAAATAAACTGTGTGTCCAATCAGCAAATCATAGCTTTTTTGGTGTGTGTGTGTGTGTGTGGGGGGGCAGACGTAGCCTCTTCAGCTTGTGTTCAGTCAGAATATTGGAAATGTGCAGTGGTAACTAGCACGCTCCTTGTTGTTTCATGGGAACTTTAAGGGCACGACTGCTTTGAGTGAGTGGTGGGCGCCGTGCTGGCTGCCAACTGGACACGCAGCGAATCCTGAGGTTCTCAGCCAGATTTAGCTCTTGCATGTCATTCCTAGGCCCCAGAAACCCAAGATGGCGATGGCCAAATGCCCGAACCGACGCTTCAAACAGGAATTACATAAACCAGAGAGGGATGGAGCCAAAATAAACGACTGTGATCATGAGCATCTTTACAACATGTCTGCTGGTGCAGCCGATGAAGTGCTCTAGTAGCAGCGGAGCTTCATTTTTAAATGTTTTCAGCTCAATTGTTGCCATGAAGATGTGATTTTTTTTCTTGATTTTCTGACAACATTAAAATATACTAACACATCTATCAATACGTCTTAAAGGTACAGTGCAGATCCTCTGTGTTATATTCATGTGAATGCTGTTTTTGTATTTGAAACAGAGGTTACGGTCATGTGAGAGAATATTACTACTTAAATGTTTCAGATCAACAACAAATTGTCAGAAAAGAAAACCTTTGATGTAGTTTTCAAACGGTGACTTCATTGTTTAATGTGAGAAAGTAAATGTAATAACTAGTTGTTACCCTCCTGGTGGCAAAGACTACAATCAACTGTCAGTGATGACTAGTGATGAGTCTGTCATGCTGCTGTGGAGGAATTCGGCCCCTCTTCTTTACAGAGTTGTTGTAATTCAGCCATGTTGGAGGGTTTTCCAGTTTGAGGTCAGATTTTCTGGTAGTCAGCAGAAATCATCTGTTATAAGACGTCATCCAGGTCCTGAAGCAGCAACGCAGCTCCAGACCATCACACTGCCACCACCACGTCTGACTGTTATGTTCTGTTTTACTCCAGACGTAATGGGAAACACACACCTCTCTAGAAAGCACACAATATTTTCACAAAAGTCTGTCTTGAAGATCATCACAGAGACGTGTTGGTCTCGAACGTCCGGGTTCATCGTGAGGTGTTAGCCTACCTCATACTGTCAGATGGGTCCCATTGAAGTGACTTCTAAGTGGTCTGGTAGTCATCATTTGAACTCTTCTTTCTAAAGAGGTGGGTTTATTAATAAATGATGCTATCATTTGAAAACTGCAGTATTCTAATAGTCGGATAGTGACATTTGTTTGCTGATCTGAAACATTTTCTAAGTGGACACATACATTTCCATAGCACTGGTTGGAATTCCACAATCTCTCTGCTGGAATACTGTTAAATGTGACCACATACAAAACAATGACATCTGATGATGACAACCAGAAATCTACTTCTGTCTGGATCCAGACTCATCCACTCAGATTAGATCTCTATTTCTGCAAACCGAGGTCCTTCAAAGAGCTACCTACAACAGCTCATAACTTTTCCACAGATGATCTGAATGACCCCTTTAATGCTTCTTTTCTACAACAGTACAGGACACAGACGTTAGAACAAGCTGAAATTTAAAACACGTTAGTGTGATGTTTTCTAGATCCTACAGCTGATCTGGTTTCAGTTTAATTATCTACATGCTAGGGACCTTTGTGTCCTTTAATAAATGCTCTATGCAGGTAAAACAGGAGAAATCCAGTGAAGATCTATGAAAACTAGACTGGTCATGTAACAGTGTTGGTGAAAACCTCATCCTGACCTCAGCCAGACTCGCCGAGGAGTCAGGAGTATATACGTTCTGACAACACAGACGTTAGAGGGGACCCTCAGCCTGTTACTGTGGGCGAGCCAGCGAGGAACGAGGTGTGTGTGTGTGTGTGGGGGGGGGGCGGGTCCAAGTTATTCTAGGCTAAGGCAGTAAGAGAAGAGGGGTCACAGTTCACTGTGCACGCCCCTCTGCTTCAGCACCGGCTGACAGGCAACGGGAGTCTGAAAGTCCATGATGTACTGGCATTTGCTGGGCTCCTTCACCGACTGCAGGGCTGTCTCTGTTCCGCATGTCAGCGTGACCTAGAAAGGCAGGGAGGGGGAGAGGGGGTGAGGTGAGGTGGGGACACTTTTAACCCATCTGTACTCCACAAAGACCTTTTGTATTTGGTTAGTCAGAAAGTGGAAATAAATCAGACTTGTTGCATATTTTTTTTAAAACCTAGAAAACTCCTCAGACCGTGTGTGTGTGTGTGTGTGTGTGTTGACATCCTGCAACCACAACGTACAGGAAGCGTCTCTGTGCTCATGGGACATTGTGGGATAATGGGACATCACTACTGTGAACAGGACAGGGGAGGACGTGGTTACCGTCGTCATGACTTTAACAGGTGACACCGGCGCTCGCTACGGCAGAACGAAAAGGAAAGGAGGGGAAAAAAACCAAAGAACCCCAACACAACTTATTCTACTTCTAGGGGTTTCTATAGCAACGCCTCACATCATACTGCACCCTGAGCAGACAATCCTTCTGCTGAACAAAAGCACCTGGAGAGCCCCAGAGATAAAACTTGACAGGTTTTATTGTGCTGAAGTTTCAGGCAGGTAATTCGGTTTTGTCCCGCACTCGGATTAAAAATAAACTCTGTCTTTGTGTCACCTGCTATCTGGTTGCGTGGAGATATTAAGTAGTTTTGTGCTGCTCGGTGAGACAAAGTGCTTTATTGCAGGCGCCAAAGACGAATAGGGCTGCAGTAGCTCAGTGGTTAGGGTGTTGATCTTGCAACTGGAGGGTTGCAGGATCGAATCCCCGTTCCGGCTGGGTTACTTTGTCATCGTGTCCTTGAGCAAGACACTTTACCCTCATTACCTGCTGGTGGTGGTGGTCAGAGGGTTGGTGGCGCCTCTGTCAGGTCGCTTCGCCTCTGTAGCTCCATCAGCATGTGAATGACTATACATTTCATATCAGTTTTGCTTTGTTTTAGCGCACAGATGAAATGATTTTGTCCTCTTATCACAGTCATGCTGGTCTAAAACAACAGATTTGCATGTTAACATTAGTTCACTTTTCAGAAGACGCTTGTTAAAGGGTTAAAAACGCCTCCATGGAAAATCTGAGATTCCATGATTTCTATGAAGTGAGAGAGAAAGTGACAAGGAACAAAAATCCTATCAAAATAAAGGCCTACCGTTTGTTTCATGCAAGAGTTTTAGACTAAAATCCTCGTATGTCCATAATCCATAATGAAATATCTTAATGCACGACCTCATGTAGTATCATAATATGTTTATTGACTGTCTACCGGTCTACCATACAGGAACACTTTACATCGGTTTATCATCGCTTTCATGTTTTTACATAAATCAGCTCTATTGGTCGTCTTTCACATCTATCAATGGTTTTATTAATGATTTTTCAAAAAAATAGCGCTAATGATCACCAAGGTTTTACTGTTTGTAAATGAAAGATTGCAACATGTTTTTCTTATTTCCTGAAAAGTTGCATTTTTGTAGTTTTTGCTCGACGGTGTCAAAATACATTTTTAGCTCCAAATCTGTAGATCTATCTGAATAGTAGATGTACATCCAATCAGGACTTTCTGAGAGTTTGATTAAACTGTATGCTGCTTGGTAAAACTCCCTGTCAGAGCTTTTTGTTGTTTGCACCACCTGCTGCAGCAGAAATGGCAACAGAAGAAGAGCCACACTGTATAAAGTGTTCCTAAATCCTTTCTGCACTTTTTAACTTTCCTGATATTTTCACAGCAGGAGCCTGACTGAACAAAGCTACTTGCAGCTATTAAACAGACCGGACTTTGTTGGCACTAAGACATAAATTTCATTAACTGATTAAACAGCTGACTCCTCCCAGCGGACGGGTGCTTGGATTTGGATCGACACGAGTGAAACAAGCCGTCCATCGCTGGTCTCCACTGAAGTGAGCTTCACCACAGAGCACAGCTGAGTTCAAATATAATGAGCGTCAACTTCTGACAAAGCTTCGTTTCTGCTGCCTGCACACGGTTTGGGGGGGTCGTATCAAAAGAACTCAATTTAGTCTTTTTAAAGGGGGGACCTGAATATCATGAGTACATACTCCTACAAACCAGGTTCTAGCTCAATACTATGAAGACAGAGTAAATATACAAGCATGAGGACCCAAACGCTGACCATTAAGTGAATAGGAAGTCGGCTTTAATGACTCGATTTTGGATGAAACGTGTTTCTGTCAGGCTGCTGCTGAACAGACTGAATGTTTTCAATCGACAGACCGAGAATTCATTGTTGAAGGAAACACATGCAGCCTGTAGATAAAAGAACAGATTCATAAGAATAGACTAGCTTTATTAGTGCTTAGTTCTACAATAACTCCTATGAACATTTAATATGTTAAATGTTGTAGATGGCACTGTGAACAACCTCAGTTTGGAGAAACAGATCAGACTGTGACACCAGAGTGAGGGGTTCTAACACCGCTAGTTAGCGCTGCAGCTAATTTATTCTGCAGCTGACACCAACAGTCCACGTTGTGACTCCACACTGACGAGCTGCTAGCTCCTAAATCAGGCGTAACGTTGGTAGATCTGATTTAAGGTCTTCCCTTTTTAAAGTTAAAGAGCAGAATTAATTTGATTATTATAAATAACTGTTAAACTCTTCACTGTGTAAGTAGGTCAGCAGTAGTACTGATCCATTGATTTGCCCTTTCATTTTTGTTGTTAGAAAAAGGCAAAGAGGATAAAAAAATCAGACAAACATCGGGTTCAAGTCAGCAGCTTTTAACCGTCTGAAGGAACAAAGTGCAGTCACCGCCTCCAGAGGAGGAGATACCCGTTTCAGTGCAAAAATGTGAATCTATCCACAACAGGTGAGATATGTATCGATCAGAAACCCACTTAAGTAAATCAGGATAATGAATACTCCACCCAAAAGTGAATTTTTTTTTGTCCATTGCCATATTCCCCATACAGCTCTAGATGTAATTGCTCATGGTGCACCGCCACGGCAAAATAATAGAAAATTTAATATATAAAGCCTATATTTGTGCATTTGTACTAATGGAATAAAGTTCTCCGTCATGGCCACGGATTTCCGTCAATTCCACCAATCGTATCGCCAGGTCATGTTTGTAAATGAGAACATGTTCTGAAACATTTTACCTGGTAAAATAAAGGTTGAGAAAAATAAATAATAAAATATCGTGACCAGCTGTTTGGAAAAAACTCTTTGTGGCGCTAAAACGCATAGACCAGAGCGCTTCACACCAGAGTCTGCGTTACACCGCTAAACTCTGCAGCTCAGCTAGGAGGAGTGATCCGCTAAAGACTTAAAACAGTAGCAGCTGTGCTCTGTCATAAACTAGTCCCGAGTCTAAAATTGTACCTGTAATTCCTTCGTGTTACTTTTTATTTTCACTTACAGTCGATTAGTCTTATTATTTATTTTTTGTTTATTGAGAGGCAGAATTAGTGTCAGTACTGAGTGATTTTTAAGGATTTTTCCTCACAATGCTAGCTGTTACCATTGACTTACATTGTTTTCTGCTAAGCTAATGCTAAAGGAGTACTACTGCCGGATCAGGGTAACAGCTGGGCTGGTTACAAATAGTGTTTGCCCACTGATCTACAGTAACTCTGAGGAATATGGCAACAGACCAAATAAAAATCACTTTTGGGTGGAGTATCTCTTTAAGCTGAATGTTAGTATAAAAACACGACTTTATGTACTTACTGTGGTTGTGCGTGAACCTCCTTGCCAGCACGGCTCTCCGTTCTCATACACCATCTGACTGTAGTGGTCCTTTGGTGGTCCTGCCCACATCCCCCACCTCCTAACCCCCCCCCCAAAAAACACAGGAAGAACACCAGCATTTTAATCATCTGACAATATACTCATAAGTAAAGTTTACTGCTGGTCAAAGTGTTCTAAAAAGGATATTTGGGGCGAACTCTGGACAGAGACTAAATATATATATATTTTTTTTAATCGCTCTGTTGGCTCACTAAAAAACACTTTCCTCCCAGCAAAAACAAAAAGCTGGCAAGATGTCCCGTCTGGCAGTGTCCTTCTTTGGCAGCGGCACTCTCATGTCCTGTCTCTTGCTTAACAATGGAGAGAAAATATTAATTACCGTTTTGTCAGAGTTAATACCGCGTGCAACAGCACACAGGGGAAGGAGAGGAGAAACGCAGTGATGCCAGTCTCAGATGAGTGTGCCTGCCCAGTGCTAGCTAATTACATTCTCACCAAACATTTCAAGGGGAGTACGACAAAGCGAAGCAGACCGGGGTGCCGGTGGACGCCGTCCAACACAGCACTGACAGATGCCATTTCATTATGCTTTCTAACTTCCTCTGATCTTCGCTGGAGCCTGAGCAGCTTCCTCCAGGAGGCATAAACTGCAGTTGTGCTGCTGCTACGTATCGATTTGAGTAAAACACTGTAATCCTGTCATGTGTGGACAGGAGGTCTTTTCTGCATCTGGTGCACAGCTGAATGGAGATTTTACAGAAAAGTGCCTGGCTCTGATCTCCTGCCCCACATCACCTACCGACTATTTTCCATCCGCAGTACCAAGGACAGGAACATAAATAATGAAATCAATCTCTGTCTCGCTTTCTGCAGATGTGGTTTCTGTTTTTTCCCCCTTCCCCTCACTGCATTTCCAGTCTCCTATTAATCATTCTGGACAAAAAGCTATAAAAACTATTAATTCAAAGAATTGTTCTGGTAATTTGCGTAAGTGCCTTCCACACCGGTGCCAATCCTGTCACAACGCTTGATGAATGTGGCCGCGCTGACCTTTCCACAGAGGATCGAGGTGGAGGGATCGGCTCCGTTGTTAATTTTAGGATTATAAAAACTCATTTGCTCCGTTTCGTGACCTATGATCGTTTTTTAAAATGCGTTTTCTCAATCGATATCTGTTATTAAGTCAACAGAACTCCCGTCTGTAGATCACGACCTCGTACATTTTGGTTTTCTTTTCATCCGAGCGCGTTTCGGTCCAGCTGAGTAGAGGACGGGTTCTTCTCATTTGACCTGGATAAACCCAAACATGCTGTCTTTGATTTCAAAAAGCAATCCTCAGGCTTTTCACAGACAGTACCGGGTCTTTGAGTGTTACTTTATGTGCTGTCCATGATGTGCATGGCTTATTTAAGATGCCTGAATGGGTCAGTCAGAGGTGAATTGCTCACACAAGTGGAAGTCGGCGGGGCCTAAGTGTTTCGTCCTTTTTTCCCTTTGAGCCGCTTTGATTGGGTTTTAGCACTCTGTTAGCACCAGGAGGCCCTCAAATGGATTGCTGTCAGGGCGAGCGGAGAATGTGACTGCGCTCCAGCTCTTGCAGCTAGTTGACCGGAGATCCCTCGTGCATCAGCTTCATTCCTCCGACGCAGCCCCCTCCCTCCCCGCTTTACACGCTTCCCTTCGCCTCACCTTCGTTCGCCTCCTTCGTTCGTCTCTATTCCTGTGCTGCCGGCCCTCTGGAGCCCCAGGAGGCAGCACACGCCCTGTCAATTAGGGTTGAGTTATCGCTGAGATGTGGCCAACACACCAGTCATTTGGACTCACAGGAGTCACGAGATGGAATCTTATTGGCAGATCATTCCCTGTAATAATACCGACTTGGGCTCGGTATTGGCAGGCCATTTTCTACAACCGGGTCTCAACAGGCTGCTGCACAGCTAGTTATTTACACCACTTAGAAAAAACAACACAACACAAGGACTAGACGGTTCATTTGATGGCACTGATGTGAAAACGTATCTACACCCTTACAGGTTTCTTGTTTTTGCCTTTTTTTGGGGGGTCACACTTATTAAAGGGAGGACAACTACGATCAAGTGTAAGATGTGTTGCTTTTTGCAATCATTTAGCCTACTTCATGTTGTCAGACGGGACCTAATACTGGTCTGGTATTAGGTCAGGTCTAGGTGTGGCTATTAACACTGAACTCAGGGGGGAAATACTTTTTCAAAGCACTACATGTTGGCCTGACCTGGAGTCCCACAACATTATAAGACCTCACTTAGGACACTGGGCCCCCTGGGTTTGGACACTGGGCCCCCTGGGTTTGGACACTGGGCCCCCTGGGTTTGGACACTGGGCCCCCTGGGTTTGGACACTGGGCCCCCTGGGTTTGGACACTGGGCCCCCTGGGTTCTGTGACAGCTTTGTTTTCTCGTCACCACCTTCCTCACCTGCACCTCATCAGGATGAATGTCCTTAAATGATCTGTTTTACTGTTGACCCTTTGCACGTGACGTCACGCCGCTCACTGTACGTGCCCCTCAGCCATAGTGGATGGAAGAGGACTATTTTACACATGTAGAAACTCATGGGAAGCTAGTCAAAGCAAGCCAGTTTGTAGCCTTTTATCGCTTTTATTTAGTTGGTTTCACAGTAAATTGGTTGTAGTTTGCTGCGCGGTTGGCTGCACTAACACACACGGGCATAAACTCAACTTGTCATTTTTAAAAACTTTGATGGAGACCGAAAACGGACATGAGCTGCAGCGATACGGACTAGCAGCCCTCCAGAGTGTTTTCAGATTTCCAGCGAACACGTTTTACCGGATTAACGTTTATATATTTGTGGAGGAAGACGGGCGGACTGCGATGGACCTGAAATGATAAATATAATGTGTTTATATGACTTATTTAGTATTGATAATCCTTTATTTCACCATGAAGGACATGCATTACTGTCCACTATAGTGAATTCCAAGTTAGTTATTGATTATAATAATATTGTTCCAATGTAGGATTACATGTGTGAAAATTATGTTATTTATTAGCACGATGAGCTTCGCCGTTATGAGATTTCTCGTCTCGTTCGGTGCGAGAGTAGCATCCGAACCCATTGACCCTGCTAGCCACTAAAACTGGTAGGGATCCGGACTATTTTTAGTTTTTTAAAAATCCGTTCCAATGTAAAGTGAACGCCGTTCATCACATAACGTTATAAATCCAGCGGGGTGAATTCTGGCAAAGTCGGCAACTTGTTTACATCGGTGAAGCAGCAGGGAGAACGTACGCTAATGTTCGGAAGCTAGTTAGCACTTAACGTTTGTAAATATCGCTCTCTATGAGCCCCACCTAGGTGAGCTAAACCTTCTTACAAGTGAACTGGGCTTGAACTAGTAGGAGACAGGCTAAACTGGCAAAAAAAAAAAACAACCTCAGTCGCCACTTTTGCTCTCCGTTCAATGCTCACTGTGTAAATAACGATCCCTATGCGCCCCACCTAGGTCTGCTACTTCCTCTGATAACTGACCTGGGCTTGAACTAATTGAAGCCATGCTAAAAATAGCAAAAACAACGATAAAAAATAGAAAACAACCCTTAATAATAGATGCTAGTTTTTCCTTTGTGCTGCCTCGTTTCGCTCACTGTTTACTAAGCCTGCCCTCCAATGTGGCTGACCCACGTGATTAGGTCACGTTGGTGCAAAGGGTCAATTAGAACCATCTCATTACTAGTACTAGTATCCGTAAAAACCCCTCCCCCTCCCTCCCTGTTGAACACAACACCCCCATTCAAATCACTGGCAAGGACACATTTCTGTTCTGAGAGAAAAATTAAATGAACACAATTTCAGTAGGTAAACAGATCAATGCTGCCACTGGAGGACGAATCGTAGCTTTGTGGAAATCCATCTCCAGCCTCGAGGAGGAAACCAGGAGGCCACAAACGCTCACTTCCATCTAATGAATAATGATGGAAAAATATTGGAGACGTTGCTCCGTTTCAGGGTCTTAAAATGCCGAGAATCTTATTTACAGACATCTGGATGAGGATTCATTCTGTTAGCCGGCCTTCCCTAATGGCACAAAATGGACCTTCCATCAAAGTTAAACCTGTAATAGGCAGCATATCTAACCAGCTAAACCTATTATCCATACATTGTGGGTGAGATAGTGGGCGCTGGGGAACTCAGACATGCCTCTTACTGCACACATTAGGAAGCCAATCTCATTTAATTTTGCCTTTGAATTACCGAGGTGTGATTTCTATTGACATGCACGGCAGCAGACGGAGTTGCGATTTGATCGTGTCCCACAACGACACCGCTAACATCTAGGATGTCTTCAGCAGGGAAACGAAAAGAACGCTTTTCTGATTGTGAAATATCCCCCAATTTATTTATTTATTTATTTATTATTTAATATTCTAATCCTGATGAAGGGTAATTACCATTAAAAGAAAGAAAGAAGCTGATTAGCTCCTCTTTCTCCGTCTGATAATAGCTTGAGCTGATATAAGCTTGTCTTACTTCTTTAAAACGATGTGGTGACCAGTGATTCTGTTTTAAGCTTCGTTGCGGCGCTAATCCGCGTGCCTCGGGTAATAAATCCTAAAGATCCACTGCTAATCTCGCTCAACACTGAAAGGGGGAGTTACCCCCTCTGCTGCAGCCACAAATCAACCTTTCAGAAGCAATTATCGTTTGGACAACCCCACTCTGGTGTTTAAACACCCCGCAGACACCGAAGGAGAAAAATATCTGGGCCAGAAGTGTGTTTTTGATGTGCAGCTGTGTGAGTGTGTGTGTGTGTGTTTTAGACTGCAGGCCATCATTCAAGAGAGAGCAGAAAGAAAAATAAGGCTGGTTTTTGTTTGTTTATATATGAGAATAAAGTTTGAACCTGTACATTTGCCATCAGTAATGTCTTTTGTTGAACTGATGAAAAGCTTGAAGCTTTGTCTCATTTACTCACTCAATAAACCCCCACAACCTATACAGAAAATATGCTGGCACAAATAGTTTTTTGCAAATAAATGATTTTTTAAAAAACTTCATTTGTTTGTATTTAAAAAAAGAAAGAAAACTCTGGGACCAAACATCAGTGGTTGTAGCATGGAGCTCAGCGTGACGGGAGAAAATTCATTCATTTGTATTTGTTTTCTAGGAATCAGAACCAATAAAAAGTAGCTAGCTCTCATTGTGAGATGAGAATGAAAAAAACAGAGCAACAGCAAACCCAGGAAGTCCCGCTGGACAAATTAATAGGTATACTGTCAGTGTTCTGGAGAAATCTAAATAATAAAAAACAAAAAATTTAGAAATAAAACCACAATGGCATGACTTTTTTCTTAAAATGGTTTTAAAACTTAAAAATGCACAGAAAAATGCTGAATAAGCTAAATGTCCAACTGATTGATAAAGATGCATTGATGTCAAGTATTTCCCACAATGCATCAAAAGAATCCATCCATCCATTTTTTAAACTGCTTCTTCCTCCACAGAGGGTCGCGGGGAGCTCCAGCAGACAGGGGGCGAGAGGCGGGGACACCCTGGATGGGTCGCCTGTCCATCACAGAGACGAATGGGACAACAACCAGTCACACACCTACGGACAATTTACTAGACCAATTAGCCTGACAGTCATGTTTTTGGTCCGTGGGAGGAAGCCGGAGAACCCGGAGAGAACCCGCGCATGCATGGGGAGAACATGCAAACTCCACGCAGAGAGGCCGCCGAGCCGGGGGAGCGAACCCACGACCTCCTCGCTGCGAGGCAACAGTGCTAACAACTGCGCCACCATGCAGCTCACATCAAAAGAATATTAAACAGATTTTTTGAAAGTGCAAACATACCTTGAAGTTTGAGAAAAGAAGCTTAAAAAGTTATTAAAAGGATTATTTATTAAGTTAGATATAAAGATGTATGTCAGTAAATTATTATAATGAGACTGTAACCAGATGTTTGTATATGAGAAATAGATCCAAATTTAACTACCGGTATTTATTAATTTAGTTTAATGGTTGTTCTCTTCAACATCATCTGTTTGTGTAGATTTTAAACCTTCAAGTCCACAAAATGCTCATTTCCTTCTATAACTACCAAAGCACCTGCTGGACGGTAACATATGAAGTCTGCTGACTTTTCTCTGGTTCAGTCTGTTGACTGTAACCAGAGTGTTTGAACCTCCAACCAGACCCAGTGAGTATCCTGATCCAGTCCATGTTAAAAGCGATGGCTCTGGACGACACTGAGTAAAGGTTGTGGTGAATGATGACCTGTTTCTTGATGTGGTTATTATTAGTAATACAAGGCTTTGTTGCATCCATTTGCTGTTCACTAATTTAATTAGTACACTACAATGCTGTGCAACTCATTTTAATTGGATACAAACACAGAGGTGCAAACAAGTAGTTTATAACAGCGGCTATCATCGTTTTATCAGAAAGGCAGCCATGTTGGATTTTGAAGTTGGAGATGGTGAAAAACCTCAGAATTATGTCCCAGCTGGCTTAATTTTCAGCTTTTTCCAAGTACAAATAGAACACAACACTTATCGATCGTTTATGTCATTTAGGGACCTTCTTAATTTGTGTAAAAACCAAAATAAATATCCATAAATGGATGCAAGTAGTATCATTGAGTTGAAGATGTCAGAGTTTGTGTAATTCAGCTCAGTCACTGCTGTTTTAACTGTGGGTGTCAGGACCTAAAAAGTTTAGGAAAACAAACCCAGGTCAAATCAAACCATCTTTTTAAGACAGAGGCATCGTTTTCCTCAGTCTATTAGGAAATATAAAGTTGTTTGGATCTATAAAGGCACTGGAACTGACAGATTAGATGTAACTAGACTTCAGGTTCTTTACAACAGCTACTGATTGGGAATCCCAACTTTCAGCTAAATCAATACAGTAAGATGACCTTTCTTCAGACTGTTTACTATTACCCTCACCTTCCCACCACAGCATCCGCTCATTAGCTCCCACTGACATAAATTAGGACACAGGGTTTACTTTTTACTGATTTAACAAGGGGTCTGATGCTGTGAGTTAGTCCCTCACTAAGCCGCTAACGCGCTAATCATTTACAACACGGGATGTAGCCATGTTCTAGAAGGTAGACAGAGTCATTTAGGAGCTGCTGGTTGATTTGGATCCAATCCAGCAAAACTAAACATGGCTAACCTCTGCCACGAGTGTCAGGTCACCAATCAGAGATGAGCCTAGGCATCATCATTACTGTGCCAAACACCGAGGCTCCTACCGCCCATTGTGCCCAGCACCTCCATAAATTATTCATACTCACTGGAACATATGAAGGGCACGTGCTTTTTGTACCCTCAAATTCTGTGTTTACGTGTCCTAGCTCTACTTTTTAGCAGATTTAAATTTGTATCTTGGCTATTTAAAGTTCTCCCCAACCATCTCCTCTGTGTGTTTTTTAAATTTCTTTTCTTTCTAAAGTACATCACCAACATGATTACTGGTAACCGGCCGGTGACATCAACCAGGAAATTTCATACGAGGTTCGAAAACAAACTCGTCGTTTCACCAACACCTCCTGATAAAGGACGGCTGATGTCAAACCTGAAATCAGTATTCTGTTAACAGTTCACTTGTGCCTCATTAACGAGCGGGCTGGATGTTGCCATGACGACCCAGCAGAAAGGCCATCGGGGGTTCACAGTGTCAGCTCCCCCTGCTCTCCACTCCCTACCACTTTAACCCGCTCCTAAGACACACGAGAGCCATTATCCGTTCGCCCTGATTACCAGGTAACATGTGGCCTGTAGAGGAGGGCGATATGTATATCATAAACACATTGAGGGCAAAAACATGGCGGCCTGTATCCGCGCCGTAAAAAGCCAGCGGGAGTTTCTGTGTCTGCCCGGCTGTCGGCGGACGGACCGCGGCGTGGCCCTCTTGAGCGCACGGCTGCCATGTTTCCAGGTGGAGAGGAGCCCCTCTCTTCGCTAATGGCACTCCAGCAAATGACCTTGACAGCTTGAAAATGAGCACATTAAGAAGAGCACTTAAATGTGCAATTATGCACTTGTTCCAACAAAAGTGTCACTGTTCGTAGGTTAAAGTGAAGGGAGATAAAAAAGTTAAACAATAAAATGTTTCTCCAGTCCCGATCAAAACAATTAAGGGAGCAGATCAGATGTGAAATCACGAACGGGAGAATCACAACGGACAGAGGAAGGCGAGCAGGACAACACTTAGTTTATTAAATAAGACTATATCTAGGAGGACATTTGTTTTTAACTTGACATTATGAAAGATTGAATAAAAACAGCAATAAAATATGATAATAACATTGATGTTTTCAGAAAACATCAAAAAGTCCCTTTTTGATTTGTTGAAATTAAAGTGATTCAAGAGTAATTTAATAAAACTGTTATGGGGATTATAGTTTTTGCTAAGGGTTTGTTTGTGAATATTACAGCCTGTTTTTTCATATAGAATTATCTATAAAGAGGGTTTAATGCACCATTGAACACATTTTGTTATGACTGTTATTTAAAAATTGCATTAAAGGGATATTTCAGTCATTTTGAAGTGGTGCTCTCTCAGTTACATCTACAGTAAGGACCATAGTCACTGGTGACATCACGCAATGGGAGTGGCGCCTCTAGAAACAGGAAGTAGTCTTCGGACCGGAGCGATACTCATGGTTAGTGAGATTATGAGAGGCACTGCTGAAGATTGGTGACAAAATACAGTCTAACATTTTGAGTATTTAAAACGACTCTGGCTCAAAATTCCTACAGATGCGTAAGAATGCTATATTTCCTGTTTGTAAGACAAATCTGTTTAATTTATGGTGTTTAAGCTGCAGCAGCAGTACGTACAGCAGCCTAGTAAAGTGGATGTTGTTTGGTTGAAACAAACTAAAGTCTCATGTTAGATTGTAAAGGTTTACAAACGTGCTGCGCGATCAGGATCGTGAAAGCACCTGTGACGCTTGAAGCCAGGAGTCACTGCTGAACTACACTCAGTCGCTGGCTGAAACAGAACGGCTCTTTATTTAAAACAATGTCAGAGAGCATAACAGCATGAACCAGTTCTATCGGGAAAGCTAATTAGCAATGCACATTTAGGTGTCGCAACAAAAAGAGCCCCCAAACAGAGTTCCGCATGCAGCTCCGGTTTACAAAGGCGCATTTGGCAGAGGGATCAGGTCCGCACATGATATCTGGGGTGCGCATGCGTACTGGTGGACTAGTTATGTGCACCCTTGACACATGCACACACCCATTAGCACCAAAAGTTTGAATGAACTGTAAAAATTAACTAATTATTTTAAATACTTTAAATAAGTTATGAACATTTTATATAAGCAGTATCATAGTTTAAAAAAAACACTGTACTAGCAGTTAAGGATTATCTTATTAAAATACTGTTAGCTGCTAAGAATGAGAATAACATATGTGGGTCAGGAACAGAACTGTTGGGATGATCAAGTGTGATGATGTGGCAGAAAGAGAAGATTAGAAGGGAACAGTCCTTGGTAACCATGGCAACTGTATCAACAATGGCGCAGGAGGTCCAGAGCCTACAATGGGGTTGGGGGGGGTTGTCTAGTTTCTCCTGGTTCTGTGGCGAAATGTGAGCCTGCCTCCCGTACAGGGTGACATTTTTGCAGAAGCCTGATTGATCGATTCTTTCTTTTCTTTATTAAATCGCCTCAACTTGGGGAGAAGTTGTTTTGTAACTTTTCCAGATTAAAAAACCCACACCTGACTATTTGAAGCTTTATTTTTAAAATGCAGGCATTTATGCTTTCGCTAAACACCAAACTAACTGGCTTATATGTTCAGCTTTTCATCACTGAATACCGAGTTCTGTAAAAGGTATTTGTCTTTATTACAAAGTAAACAAAGATTTAAGGGTCTAAAATGGCTTCCATCTCGACGTAAACCTCTGAATAAATCAGCGTTATTATTCTGAAGTGTATACAGTTCATTAGCATGCTCATGAATCATCATCAGACATTATTCATCATCAGTCATGGGGTTTTTTGCGCCTACATTCAGCTACTTCTTGCTCATATTATTTATCAAACATGTCTGATGACACACTGCTTTATTGGAAGCCAAAAAACCCTTTTAATCATCTCAGAATTTCTCCATTACTGCCAGTTTAAGTAAGACTACACAGTCAGGAGAAGTTCAGAAGTGTCACTGAGTGAATCAGTCCCGGTTCAGGCTGGATCTCCTTCTTGTGCTTGATCCGTTTTACAGTAATAATCCTACAGCTCCCTTGCGATTGCTGTGCGGTAAAATGGCCACCTATCGAGATAATTAGCGGCAGTACTTATCTCCTGTTTATACAGTTCATGCGCAGCCACTGTAGAAAACTGAGCGCGCGATAATTAATCTGAAAATGAGGAGAAATGAGAGATATACTCTGTCACAGTTTCATTCCCTCTGCTTTAAAAAGAAAAAAAAAGCTGTCGAGCTTTTCAGCCGTCCTCATGAGAAATAGACTCTTATTGATCAAACAAGCATATTTCCATATTGCCATGGTCACAGAGTGAAGTCTCTGCTTTCATGGGTCTGTGCCGATAAATTTGCTCAGCTGGATCATTCAAACCGAGGCCCCTCGAGGGACTTCGACAGCCCGGAGGCATTCACGTCGATGCGCCTCTTTCTCTCGGCGCCCGGGAGTTACTTCTCCTACGATCCTTTCTTTGGAGTGCTACAGTAGCGACAAAATAAAATACAGTTGTGTCACTCCAGCTGGATTGAGCTGGCGGTGAACGTATGAAAGAGGCCGATCTGCAAACAGCAGACACATGTCAGCCGCTGCCTTATTTGTGTTTTTCACGGCGGCCAGCACATCCCACTCTCTCTGGGGTTGCTCCGCGCTGTCGTTTCAGCTGCCTAGCTCCTTCGCAGTGGGCATACAGTCATTCACTGTGGTTTCAATGTTGCTAGGCTACCTCGCTTCTCCGCTGCTTTCTGTTTGGAAATCTACTGTTCAATAAAGCAGTTCAAGGGAGACCTGTGGGTTTGAATACTGAGTGATATGAACCTGCAGGAGTCACTCGCAACACTAATAAACTTCTTCTTTTTTTTTGTTCCTCCACGCTCATCTTTATTCCTGTCCTAATTTGATAAATAAGCAGTGTTACCTCCCTGAAGATACATTTCCTTCACTCTTAATATGCATATAGGCTCTCTGACCTCGCCTGGTTGTATCGACCTGATTTGAGTCGTTAGTGTGGCGAGCGTTCTTATTCCTAGACATCCTTTTTCTCTTCTTCTCGTCTGCTCACAGGCGTCTAGGCGTTATTCTAATCTACACGTTGTTTACTCTGTTTTCAGCTCGGGATGTCATCTCCAGCTCAGACGGTCAAACAAAGAGTGTTTCCAAAAGGGTGAAGGGTGAACAAGCAAGCAGCTCGCCAGGCCCCGCGCAATTTCGGCGCCGTCCTCGTGCGCTCCCAATAATTACGAGCGTAAAGCAGTTTGACCCCGCAACACAAAAGGAGGTCGGGCTCTTTGAACCTTGCTGAGCAACACAAGCTGACCCCCGATGACCCCAACGGCGAGGCCACCTGATTTCCCTGGAGTCCCAAAACAAAAACTCATTTGATGACCTCCTGACTTGATCCCTTCTTCCTCCAGCACTAGATTTACATCATCCCTTCCTCCTCTGCACTCATCGCATTTAGAATGCAGCTTTCTACTGTGTACACACATTTATCCCTATTTGATTTAAAGGAAAGGCAAAAGATGTCTGCGCTCAGACGTGCAGAAGGTGGATATTTCCACATGTTTATCCTGGGATGAGTTTGAAAGGGTCTCCATTAATATTTCATATGCACTTCAGCTCATGGTGAACGGTTATTATAGCCAGACAAGCTGCTGGAACACTTTCATGTTGGGGTTTTTTTTTGGTTGCTGTTTACAGGAAATGCTTTGAAGACTAATTACAGGATGTTGACAGATTGGTTATTGGGGAACTTGTGTTTTAAAAGTTAAAAGGATCAAACTGGAGTGAGCTGTATGCTGGCTGTACTGTTTTAGTCATTAGGAAAAAGTCAAAATAAGGTTATAATTGCTGCTAACTAGCAGTGTGTGTGTGTGTGTGTGTGTGTGTGTGTGTGTGTGTTTTGGAGCATGTCCTGGTGTTTGTTGCTGTCAGAAAAATGAGTATAATATCAGTAAATCTAATAATACTCACATGTTGTCATCATTTTTCAAAAAAGCCATTACCAACAACCTTTGAAAAAGCAATCTCATTGAATGAAACAGCTTAAACAAGCTAATGGCTTTAAGTTAGACCACTGAACAGAAAGCAACTGGACTTCCTTTTTGATATGGACGATGTTTTAAAGCTTATTTGAAAGTCTTTAGTTCTGGATAAGGGTATATGATCGTCATGGTGACCCTTCAGACAGACCTGGTTTATCTGGAGGATAAAACAAGCTGAGTGGTGTGGCAAACGCAGTCCAGCTCAGACGTTTAAAGAGGAGAAAAGAGACAACATCTCCATAATAATATGTTACAAAACAGAGTCAACATCTCTACTGTTCACATGCATCTTAACGATAAAGGGAAAGGGGATTTTTGTGGCCACATCAGTACAACATAGTAGAATTTGTTCTCTGTATTTGAGGATCAGCACCTTCAAATCTGAGACTGTGGTTCTCGACTGGAAAAGGGTGACTTGCCAACTCTGGGTTGGGAGAGAGGTCCTGCCTCAAGTGGAGGAGAGGGGTCTCTTTCACGAGTGAGTGAGGGAGGGAGCAGGAGATCAACAGGCGGATTGGGGCAGCGTCTGAAGCGATGGACGCTGAACAGGTCTGTCAGGGTGAAGATGGAGCTGAGCCAGAAAGCAAGGCTCTAGATTTACCAGTCGATTTACGTTCCAGTCCTCGCCTGTGGTCATGAGCTTTCGGTAATGACTGAAGAATGAGGTTGCGGCGAAAAGTGGCTGAAATCAGTTTCTATCGCAGGATGGGCTCAGCCTTAGAGATAGGGTGAGGAGCTCGGACATTTAGGAGGAACTAGGAGTAGAGCCGCTGCTCCTCCATATCGAGAGGAGCCAGCTGAGGTGGACCTGGCATCTTGTCATGACGCCTTTCCTGGGAGGTGTTTCGGGCATGTCCTGCTGGCAGGAGGCCTCCGGGTCGACCCAGAACACATTGGAGAAAGTACATCTCCAATCTGGCCTTGGGGTCCTGCCGGAGGAGGTGGTGGAGGTGGCCAGGGAGAGGGCCGTCTGGGATTTCCTACTTGGGATGCTGCCCCTCCAACCCGGATAAGCGGAAGAAGGCGAGGTGAAGCGCAACTTTTGACCCATCCCTGAGGAGCAGTGGGAAGCCATTTTTTGTGGTGCCTGGAAAGCAGTTAGAAGTTCAGTACCTTGCCCAAGGATACTTTGACACATAGCCAGACTGGGGTTTAAAACAGAGTTTCCCACATGGAGGGAAGCATCTCAACCCCCTAAGTCACGGTCACCCTGCTGGGATGATTTCATCTGTATTTTGGACAAAGACAAAGATCAATGGTTTGAGGGAGAAAAAAAGTAAGTCCTATACATAAAGCAGGAAAACCGCTTTAAATAGAGGAGGTGGTCTTAGTTTCCACCCATTCAACACCTCTGGTGAAGTTTCAGCCCTTTTTTTCACAACAGATTTCAGAACGACTCTTAAACATTTGACCAAAACTCTTCAAATGTTGTAGTTGGTAAAAAAAAAACAAAAAACTGGCAAATGACAATGTCCCACAACTCAATGCGATTCATAATCCTAATGGTGTGGACAGTTTGTAGAGGCAGCAAAGCGCGTCAGAGAATTAGATCCATGTCTACCTGCATCGTTGGATGGATGGTAAACCTTCTTGGGTTGGTGATGTATGAAACTAAGTTGACTGGCATTCCATGTGCAACCACGTTGTGAATAAATTGAGGATACTTTGCAAACCAATTCAGAGAAGATGAAGATACTTTGACTAAATTGCGGCAGTAAATTTTTTGAACATTTGCACAAATGTCACATTTAGCATTTTCTTTTTTTTTTTTTACACAAAAGTGTTTAATCACCAATTAAATATGACTCCAATTGAAAATTTATATATTTTCTCACAAATTCTTGCAATCCACAAAAAAAAAAAAAACAACAACTAGTAGATGTTGTGTGTATTTAGGAAATTCTTCCAAATTATCTGGTTTGTTAGGTCATTCTTTGGGGACCAATAGAATCACAGGCTTGGTTTCTTTCCACAGTAATTTGTGAAAACCTCATGCCTTCTCCTGAGCATGAAATTAAATGTATGCTGAGTTTAATTCTGTATTCTAACAGGAACAACATGAAACCCTGTACTTACTAAGTTTCCCATCCAACAATGCAGGTAAACTAATATTACAAAATATTCTGAGGAGTTTGGTCCAATTTGTCAAACACAATGTAACTCAGAGCTTCATAAATCATGGTGTCTTTTAAAACTCTATTTAAAGAAACGAGTTCCAAACATTAAATTGTATCAGTCAGTTTATTTATGGAGCAAGGTTAATGCTTAGTTAGCAGTGGATCTCTGTATTTCTGGTCTGAAGAGGATTCTGTATCGATTCAACCAGGTATAAACGTGACAGACATATTTTTCCCCAAACAAATGTCCCAGATTTCACTGCACACAGTACAGATTGTAAAAATACAGATATTCATGTGAGGAATATATTCTATATGTTAACATAGAGGACGCTTTCATATAAGAATATAGTAGAAGGAGTCAGTATCAGGTAAAGTACTTGTTTTCTCTATTCAGGCAGACCTTTCCTGTTGTGTGCGTTTGCTGTCTTGTCATTTTACCTCACATGTCTGCTGTAGGAACGGGAGGCTGGTGGGTAGAGGGGAGATCATGAAGATGGATGACGCTGTCACACTGGGATTGTGTTTGTCGCAATGCAAGCATTTTCCACTACTCTATTATCATTATCGTTGCTGATGGTATTGTTACAATAGCCATTTCAGGGAGTTGTTGAGCTGCTGAGGCCGAAAGGCAGCAAAATGAAACGGAGAACAGAGATATTGGAATTCAAGATTGTGTTGTATAATATCTACATTTACAGATAATTGGGAGCATACAGTATGACTGCTTCTGAATTTCTTTTACAGCCGCGTATGTGGCCACAATATAAGAGACAGAAGAGAATGCTCCGATGTTGATTTAAACATTTGTATAGCAGATGGTATAATGCCAACTATGATGCAAAACCATGCATGGAGGACGGCCAGGGCTTTGGGAAAAATTAAAGTGTTACTGAGATAAACTGTCTCTTTTCCAGTGCTGTCGGATTGAAACCCTCCAGTTGGCAGTTCTTCTCTACCCCACAGCTACTTGTAAGAGTCATGACACACTTCATAAACCTCAAAGATCATGAGTAGTAATGAAACTTTTGAAGTAACGTCGTGACTTTATCAGGGGTGGACCGGCTCGTCGATCAGCTGATTAATGAGGCTGATCATTGATGCTTTTGTAATCACTGACAGAACCTGAGCCTGTTAACAGGCATTCATATTTGTGTGGTAAAACATAGACATATTATAGTTAGACACTTTTACGCGCCCCCTAGTGACTAGCAGCAGCATGAGATTTAAGTCCCGCCCCCAGCATGTAAACAAATGGGATATGTATTTAAGCTTTACGCAGTGACTTCCTTTGAAAGTTTTTAATTTATATGTGATTTTATGTCTGTGAAAGGCTTTTTATGACTAAAGATCATTTTTTCCAGGTGTTGCCTGGTCTTTATTTTAATGCTGCTTGTTCAAATATTCGTTTCTCTTCCACTGTGTTGTATTTTTCAGGATGTTGGGCTAAAAGTCCTGCCTCCTATAAACCAATCATTTATATCAGCGATTGAAACCCCTTAAATCAGTTGATTTCTACATTTAAAGCTGCAAAAACACAACATATCAAATCCAAATATGTTTTGCACAAAGGCTTTAATAACGTCTCCACCGCCACAATCCTGACTTCCTTTGACAGGCCACACATGTAAGAGCCGCTTCTCCATCTCCCTCCTCCTCCCCGTCTCTTACGGCTGTCCTTTAGGATGCTGGAGCAGGTGTGATAAATGCTGCCGTTTAAATCAAAGCACTCCCGTCTCCCGCCTCACCCCTCTGGGGAGAAAGAAGATGCCTCCATGCAGATTGATATCAGGAGGCCCAGCCATATCCTGCAAGGTCTGACTGATGGTCTGTCTGGATAAAAAATGAACTTTATCCCCACCACGCTAGTTATGATTCATGTGCTTCTCTTCCCCCTCCTTGGCTGAAGCCAGTCCACATAGACCTTCACAACACTTCATGCTTGCTGGAAACAGTATAGTTTATCATATGGCGCCGCACCGCCTGCCCACACCCCAGAAAATACCAATGAGGTGTTTGCAAGGGGTAAAACAAGTTGCATCCATCTAGCATTTATTTTTTTTTTCCATGAACAAAAGATCAAACGTTGGCGCTGTATTCATTTTTATCACGACAAAACTTTCGTGGCTTGAAAAAAAGGCGAGTGAACGTTTGAAATATTTCCCTTCATGTCATTATTGACAGAGAAATGTGTTCCAAGCACAGTCCAAGACGTGTTTGACCAACGTTTCTGCTTCAGCTTTTCCATACCATGATGAGTGACAGGCAGGCAGAGCGCTGGGGTCACATTACTCACAGTTAGCATTCTGTTCCTTCTTCTTTCCTGTGCTAACAACATGCTGAAGCATTGCACTTTCCGCTCCAAATTAAAGTAGGTAGTGTGGGAGGTGGTGGTGCAAAAAAAAAAAAAAAAAGCCGCTTCGGACTCCAATTAATTTGCCATCTGAAAGCAAAACTATATTTGCTGAGAGGGATAATGGCTAATGATTTATCTGTAAATTCTCACTTCAGACAAGAGAGGAGAAGTCACTTAAAAGTCAAAACGACTAAATGTTTTGACACGGAGTTGCACATTTTTCAAGTAAATTATACCTTTGAAATCTTCGTAAAAACAAATCGCGGGTGTGTGTTCCTGTAGCGACAGAAAAAGAGCTTGAGTTGACTCGTCATGTTGGAGACGAGTTCCATCAAATCATCAGAGATTTGTCTGCTGAGACGATGATGGAATCATGTTCCAGTCAATGCAAATGGCTCCTCTCTGCAGCGCTAGCACTAGTAGGAAATGCTATCAATTTCTGTAGCAATGACAGGATAATACTCCTTTAATTTATCACAAACACATGGTAGGGGTGTGAGATATGATGAAATATAGCAGGTGACAAAATCAAAATGCCCATTGTTTCATATTACACTCTACTGTTTATTTTACAAAAAACTGCCATGACCACCTTTGAACAGAAGCACCATGTGGATGTAACCTCACATATCTGGGTTCTTCTTATTGATCTACCAGTTTTTAATGCTTAAAATTGATGTTTAAAATAAAGGAGCGACAGTGTGTGATGGAGGGGACAGTTACAGTGAGAGGAGGAGAAGAGGTCTGTATCTAGCAGTTACACCAGGGGTGTCCAAACTTTTGAAGAAGGGGGTCTTCGGGGGCCCAATAAATGTCATTTCTTTATTTTAAAAATGCACAAATAGTTTTATACTGCTCAAAAATAGACATAAAAGGGAACCATATGTTTGCTTCAGTAAAAGAAAAGCACCAAATTCCCTGGATTTGATTGGTCAATTGTTTTATAGTTTCTTGAAAGTAAATTCTAGTATGTTATCAGCAACAAGAACAGGATCTGGGTCCCTCTTTCTTCAGTAAAGCAGCTGGATTTAGTCAGATTTTATGAAAGAAGTTCACGTCTGCTGTTTAGTAAGAGTGTTTGTGGTTCTGTTTACCAAGGAATTTAATAAAAAACATAAACCTGGATAATGAAAAACTAATACTTTGGATTGAACTGAAACATTTACGTTTAAAAAGATAACGTTTAAAAAAAAAGGACTAAATTCTACCATTTTGGAAATGCAGTTGAGGGCCACAGAAAATCACTCAGAGGGCCGCAAGTGGCCCCCAGGCCGCACTTTGGACATGCCTGAGTTACACATTTAACACTAAAGCCTAGTTTATACTTTTCCGACAGCACGTTTGCGCTCAGACGCACACGTATTGATGGAGACGTTTTTGATTTTTACTTCTCCGTCAGTGTTGTGAAGCAGTTCTCCACCAGGACAGCAGAGGGCACATAACTTTTCTGCAGTAATGCCTCAGGTCGACCAAAGTTTGTTTACTTCAGCTCAGTAATGGCCGACAGAGAGCGAATTTTGATTGAGTTTGAACAGATTGATCTCGAGGAACAAACAATGTTGTTAAAAAGAATTAAACAGGAGTGAGGAGACAGCGCCGTCTGTTGAATGTCCGTCCGTTCAGTGAGAACGAGGCAGACGACGAGCGAATATGCAGCTCTTGTTTAACCCTTTAGGGACACTGATGGATGATATAAATGTTCGTACTTCTTCTGCCAGACGTTTCTCGAGCTGATCCATATCTGCTTCGCCGAGATTCTACTATTACTACTTTGTTGATGCCAGCGTCAAGCCGGAAATGATCACGAGGTGTTGAGCCGACCAATCAGAGACGTGCGCTCTCTGTCTCGTTGCGTAGATGTCGGAGAGCTCTTGCGTCGACGTATAATGGCGTTGCGTGTCTCCGTACCGACGCAGACGGAGAATTATAAACTAGGCTTAAGAACAAAGTTTATACAGTATCTAAACACTGTCTGATTGGGGAACACAACTGTTCATTTTTTTTCTTCAGTGCACGATGGACTGGAACTGCAAGAAAATACGTGATAACAGGAACACAGGGAGGGAGCAAGCTAGCATTAGCCTCAAACTCCTCCGTAAAAAACTAAAAGGTGCTATATCATTATATTTCAATATTGAAATACAAATATTTTGTCATGTCACAAAGCCCTGCTTAGCCAGTAAGCTAAGCACACTAGCAAAAAAACCTTTATAGTGTCCCGTGGACTTTTTGTAGCAGTTAGCTGTGCTGTAATGCTAACGATAGCTTGTGTACAAACAGGAACTGGATTTCTGTCCTCATATATAACAGTGCTACAGCTAACAATGTTAGCATCTTCACTTGTGACATATTACAGTATTTGTTGCTGCTTGTGTGACGTTACTGTTGAGTTAAGTTGTAAGCCACCACAGGAGTTATAACAGCACAAATGGCTGACGGTTAAGACTAATGTAGTTTTTAAAGGACATTTATTATCACATTCAATTTAAAACACTATAAATAAAAGCAGCAATGTATTTGTTTTTAAATTGTAGAAGTAGGATTTAGGTGCTTAATAATTGTCTCAAACTTAGATGAATATTTTCTGAAGAATGTTACACTTTCATCCTATATTTGCTGACAAACTGATGAAAACAGATCCTCCTAGAATACAATAAATTGAACCTGTTTTCTGACATTTAATGCTGCGTGTCTCCAATAACACACGAGCATTTTGACAAACACACAGCGTCAACAGTTGATACAAACAATCCCAAGGTTATAGTCAATCACGGTAAACCTTCTGATAGAGACTGAAGCCCCTTGGAGGCAGGTAAAAACAACCCCAGCAGTATATAAAACCCACTCCTTTTGTCACGAATCAAAATAAAGATCCGTTAGCGACTGATTAAAGGTCACGAGAAGCTAACAGAGATTGAATAACAATAAAAAAAAAAATCAATCGCAGAAGTATGGGTGTCGAGGCAGCTTCCTGTGAGCACTGTGAACCTGATTCTGTAGGACAGAAGAAGCGGTTTCGAGGCCGGTCTCATGAAAAACACAACTGACATTAAATTTACTTGAAACTGAATGAGCTCTGCTGCAGACTCTAAATGTCACGGCACACAATCTGGACAAAGTGCTGCAAGGCTCTTTAGAAAAAGTGAGTTAATATCTGTTATACATAAAAGATTTCCTCCCTGACACATCCATCCAAGCTGGTTATTGACACAGATTTTCGCAGTGGAAACCAAACAGACAGCGATTGAGGTACTTACCCTAATAAGACCTCCGTTCCCGTTGTGCTCTTTTGTGTGACCAGACTGAATGGACACAGGGTGTATGCATACCTGCAGAGGAAACAGAAGGGATAATGCAACCACTAAGTGACAACGTACATATCATTTTATCCACAGTGGTCTCCTTTTTACCACATGTGTAATGCCCTGAATATGACTGGTGAGGTTGATGACTATTTTGTTGGCACCTATTTATTATTTATATATAAAGATAATCACAGACGCTCTGTTTGACTGAAAGTGCCAGATAACATATATAACATATTCTGCAGAACTATTTTGTAGGATTTAGATCAAAATTAAAATGAATGTCAAAAAGTTTTGTGCTGTATAAAGTACTGGAATGGATTAACTGTCAGTCAAAACAAACCCTCCAATAATCATCAAACCTCATGCTGGTTTAGCTCTACTGAGCTTGTAAGCCTGCAAACTAACAGTTTTTGTTTATTCTCAGTTTTCTTTATTAGTTAAAATGTGCTTCTAACGTTGCAAACCATAATCTGGTAGAGACTTAGGATGGACAGGAAGAACTGGTGCTGAACTGGTGTTGGTCAGTTAAAGAGATACTGTGCAGTTTTGCTTGTTTTGGGCTCCCTCTGGTGTCCGTTTTAAATCACTGCCGTAAAAATGTTGTTACTGCTCAGAAACAGCTAAATCTACCTGTTGAAATGTCTCCTCAGCCTTCATAGCTTTCTACAGGAGCGGTTATTTACTCCTTTAAAGAAATCTGCTGCGTTCAAGCAGGGAGAGATGGAAAGAAATCAGGAATCATGAGCTAAAAACACTCCAGCGCTAGCATACCAGCTAGCCACTTTGGGTTAGCCTAACCCTCGTGAGACACGTGACTTCCTGGGTACCGGACCAGCAACTGCAGACTTGCAATCGTGGTATTCTGGATCTAATCACCAGATGGGGCTAAGTGACTTTTCATTAACTCTGTAAAGGGTCATATTAGCACAGACTGGCTCAAGGAAAAGATTTAAAAATATGAAAAAGTTGCAAAGGATGCCTTTAAGAATACACAATAAGCTTCAGAACAAATGTATCTGAATTTATGTAAAAGTACTGTATTTAATAATTACTAGGGGTGCAACGGATCAGAAAACTCACGGATCGGATCGGTTCACGGTTTTGAGTCACGGATCGGATCAGCAGAATGAAAAAGAAAAGCCAAAAAACTTTGCTCTCTCATTATTTTCTAAAACACTGAGCAACTTTTTTATGCTCAGTCCTCAGAAATACAAACTGCATTTAACTCAAGATGTCAATCTGATGCTTCAATAAAGTTTTGAATCATATTAAAACAAATTAATGGGGGGGATAGACTCATATGCCACCTCAGGGGTCACAGACCTGCTTCTGTCAAACTAGCGGTCACAGCTGGGGAGGGGGGGGGGGGGGGGGG
>SSNR01000016.1:815491-855140 GCA_006937965.1 Callopanchax toddi
CGTGACGCACGAGGCGCTGCTCTGTGGCTCCTGACTGAACTCTGGTTATATTAACGTTCATTAGCTCGTATAAAAGCCCAACATAACGTTATCTTAGACACAAACAGGTGAATCTAGTTTGTCTATCAGAAAGATTCCAGCTGACAGAGGAATCAGAGGCTGCGCGCGCGCAACAGAGACTGGATCAGATATTGATCAGGGATCCTTCGTTCTGTGTACTAAAACGGCTGAAGCCAACAGAGTGAACCTCTATAGGTGATGCAAAATGAACGCCTTTCTAAGAGGGGAATTATCTGCAGATTCAGAGCGCGTGAGCACAGAACGTCGGGGATTATTTAGCGACACACGCGCTCTACATGAACCGGGAACCACGTGCGTTCTGAACCGTAGAGGGTGATCCGTACGAAGCACGGATCGATGATGATCCGTTGCACCCCTAATAATTACTAAGTTTTACGGAGCTGCAGAACCAAGTCGGTGTGGAATCGGTCCAGGGGGAGGGGTGCCGCACGAGTGCTCTGGTGAGGCGGTAAATTGCATTATAAAGGTAGCTGGCAAGGTGAAAAAGTGTGGGCACCCTTGATCTATGGGTTATTGTCAAGAGGAAGATGACACCAAAGCCAACAATGCAGCAACCTGGGCCTCCATTACACCTCAGCAGAGCCACAGGCTGATCACCTGCATGCCAGACTGCATTGAATGAAATTACATTTCCTTCTACTACATGCTTTCTATGTGAAGAATGACAAATAATTGTTTTATCTTTAATCTTAATTGATGTAGTAGTTCATGAAAAAGGAGGTCCAACCAAGTATTAGGTGTATAGAAATTAAAATAGTTTTCAGAAGCCTTACGTTTATTGATCTTGTGTAAAATTCAATTCAGTTTTCCCAATTTGTAGCCATGGTCATCAAAATGACAAGAAATAAAGGCTTGTAGTATTTCACTCATGTCTAATCAATCTATGCGAGTGTCACTTTCTGAAATGAGTGACAAAAATATTGAACTTTTTCACAATATTCTATTTTTCAAGATGTTTTTGTACACTCACTTTCTGATGTACATCCTGCCATGTCACCTGAAGTTAATACTAGTTAGACACAATTGGAAATGGTACGTAACTAATAAGCTATGGTCCAAAACAATATGGCAGGTGACTTGAGTCTGTTACAGAATGGTTAACTTTTAACTGTAAAGTGATTGATATTGATAAAACCATTCAGACACCAGAACAAAGATAGACACGACCATACGTAGTTATGTCAGACAGCCAGAAATACTACCGTATGTCAGCGTTGGTGGTACAGGAAGTGACTAGAATATCTTGTTAACTCTTAAACTAGCAATGTAAAGTGAACTATAATTAGGATGGCAAAAGTCAAATAAAAAACACTGCAAACTGCAATCCTTGTAATAATGGATACCTAGTGAGACAACACAGTGGCAAGAAGCTGCCAATTATCCTGCCACCCACAGCTCTTCGACTTGGGCAAAGACAAATCTAGAGAAGTTAGCGCTTAGCAGAAGCAATCGCTAATGTACTTGGTGAGGATAGCGCTCAAGTCTTAAGCGCGATTACCAGTCCCAGAAACAAACTGATCAAAGACCCTGATGAAGAAACTGACAAGCTAAAGGATTGCTGGGCTTTTTCTTTTTCCATCGACATCTGAACCATTACACCGGCTGCCGTAAAGAGACCGCTGCGCGCCGGAGTGGAGGAAATAGAATGAGTGAGAAAGGGTGGAGGTGAAGAAATGGCTGCAGCATAAGTACATGTGGGCTGGGAAGTGTGAGGGAGATCAAACGCTGTACGAGACATGAGGAAAATGTGAGAGTAAATGATGAACATCAGAGACGGAGTGACGGTTGAGAGTTAAGTGATTTGCTGCTGAGATCTTTTGCTCGTTTGTAAAATGATATCATCTTGGCACTTTCATGTCAAAAGTATATTTTAACACACAGATTTAGCATTTAAAAAAAATCTTTATGGTGTTAAAAGACTGTTTCTTTGGAATGTCGTTTAGATTGAAATTGGTTTCATGGTCAGTTCTGACTCCTCCAAACTAGGATGAGCAAATTAAATGTTTTACTTATCCTACAAGATACCTTCATACACACAAATATACAATTATTAAAAGCCTCCAGGTGATCTCTCATTAATACTTGCTGTTTTTTGTCACTACCAACAAAACCATGACCTTGCTGAATTTGTTGATTCTCTCCTGATTTAAGTTGTTTTTATTTAAATTGTCTAAGCGATGGCCTCATACCAACACTTCTCTGACTCTACTGTTCAGATAACAGGTTACATTTCACTCAGCTGCCCTTACAAAAAGTGCCTTCAATTAACTCTGTAATTTAAAGGGATAGCGTCATCTGAAGAAACGGCTAATGAACTGGAGGTGTAAAGTGATTTTCGAGCCTCATTGACTTTTCAAAAATCAACCCATTTACATATAGATTCATACATGTTTAAGAACACACACTCTTCAGGTGTATGCAGTACTTTTTTCTGTCACACACTCATGATGGAGGTCAGGGTCTTGCCCAGTAATCCTGGGATGTATAGACTGTTTCACATTAAGGTTTCATGATATTTCCTTAAAAGATGATACCTTCTTTAAGTTGACTTTGGTCATTTACATTATTAAAAAAATCAAATTGGTCAAGACCAGTAACATTAAAATCATAGGCCCAACAAAGAAGCAGCAGCATTGTTGGTTAGGGTGCTTAAAGGCATACTCAGTAGCCAGGTAAACAATGTAGCTTTTAACGTTTTTTTAAAGCCTCTAACAATGTTATAATACAGTCCCGCAGTTCTCTAAAAACTTCAGCAAATCCTATCGTTCGGTCCGAACGATTTTAGACTAAATCATTCACAGTGAAAGAATTGTGGTCATCTCTCATGGATATAAATTATCTATGACAAATATCATGCTGTGTCAGTGTAACTGTTGCTGCAATCAAAGTTTTATTTTCTCAGCTGTCACCTTGTTATCATCCTCATTGGTCTACTAGTAGTGTCTGAATCAGACTTATTGTTGAGCTGATGTCTTTTGTTGCAGTTTTGTGACCATCGCAAGTCTACTGCAGCAAGGAACTGTAAAGTTTAAACTATGGCATTCAAATACAATTTGTTTGGATGGTTCTTTTAAACTTGACAGGTCATTTAAGGCAACTGGCAAGGTTTAAACGACATCTACCTGCAAATGTCTTTGAACATGTCATCCATCTGTTTATCTCTTGTTGGTTGGACTACTCCTTTTATTATGGCCTGGAACACTCGTCTTTACATCGCCTACAACTGATCCAAAATGCAGCAGCACATCTCTTAACTGGCACGAGAAAGAGTGATCATATCACTTCAGTGCTTGCTTCTCTTCACTGGCTTACAGGATCCAGTTTAAAATGTTGCTCTTTGTTTTTAGATCTCTCCATGGCCTGGCCTCCCTAATATATAGACGATCTACTGACTATTTACACTCCTGTCAGGAATATGAAGTCTAGTTCCCGGTCCCTGTAAGTGATCCAAAAGACTTGTCTCAAGATCCGTGGAGATAGAACTTTTTGGGTGACTGGTTCTAGGCTTTGGAACAGCCTTCCCATACATAGACCTCACATAGCTTGAAGCATTTTAAGTCGTCACTTAAAACTTATTCCTTTGACCTGGCCTTTAGTATTGGTTGATCTGTGGACCTTTTTCTTTACCCTTATCCAATCCGACTGTGGCTCTATGATTTGACTTGTAGATATTGTTTTACTTTTTACTTGTCAGTTGCTCGTGGTTTTTATGATCTACTTTTTAAGTCTGTTTCATTTTGGGGTGTATCCTTATGTAGCTGCACTGTCATGCACAGCACTTAGGGTTTTGAGAGCAACAGTAAATGTGCTCTATAAACAAAGCTGACCTTGACCTTTACATTATCAGGTTACAATCAGGATTTTAATTATTTTGAGCTTGTGCAGTGAGACACGTTCCAAAGTATTTTTAAATCTCCAAACCTGCAGACAACTAAGAATCCTGAAAAAATTATTTCTAATGAACAATAAACAAAAAGGGGTGAAAAAACTTTGTCATTCCATACGAGGCCTGGTTATATAAAAAGCTTGGAGGAATTTTTTCCAAACACAACATCCCCCTCTTACAAAACCAGGTTCATTCTACAATATTCAACCCGGTCTTTGGTTCATCCAAACAGACAGTGGTGTTGTAACTTGTGCCATCAGAAAACAAATGTGAATAAGTGCTATTCAAATTTGCAATGATCAGGTTGAATCTGAACAGCTCAACTTGAATAAATGCTTTATCAATGGAACCTGAATAAGTGTAATTTGAAGTCCAGTGTGTTGGTTTGGAAATGCTTGTCACTAAATGAAACTGAATTTAATGTTTTGAAACTGATTTCCTTCTACTGGAAATTCAGCTCTAATATTTTCAGTTCTCGCCGTTCAATTCCAGTTTTACATGATTCAATTTCACTTATTAAATTCCGTTTTCTGGGTCACACATCCGGGTCCTCGAGAAGCTACAGAATAATCGAGTGCAGATTGACTGAACCGCGTTGCACTCCAGCGAGTCCAGCCTACTATGACATCTTGAGCTTGAGCGGGGTACAAGTTATCAGATGTCACTCGTCATGTAAATTGACCAGCGGCCAAACTCTCAGTTTGGTAATAATTGTATTAAATGTATAATAAGAAGCATTATGTAAGTAAACTATATCCTAACAGTAGCTGTTATGCTAACTGTAGCTGTTAGCTAAAAACCTGCACCCCGCCTCTTCTCTGGCTATATTGCACGGCGCTTCCGACACCAGGGAATAGATCATGTCAGGGGAACTCAATTTCACACAAGACTGGGGCAATCTATACTAACTTAGCATCTACAGTTAGCATACCAGTTACTGTTAAGCTATGGTTTGTTTACATGGTGCTTCTTATACAAAGAATACATTTACTTCCAACCTGAGAGTTTGGCTGCTGGTCATTGTGTAGTGCTTGTTAAAAATTATAGTATCCACTTCCAACTTGTGAGCTAAAGCTACTCATTTTTATTGTACATGATAGACCGGTCTTCTTATACTACCCTCCATGAGCTCCACTAAATAGTGCCTGTTGTTCACCATTATCATTACTTGAACATTTTTTTTTCATTTCAAATTACCCTAATTCAGATTCCATTTTAAAAAGCATTTATTCAAGTTGAGCAATTCTGATTCAATCTTAACAATTCAAATTCGAATATACCTTATTCAAATTCAGTTTCTGATGGCAAAAATTTCTGCCCATAGTTGCAGTTCAGTGCAATGAGGAGTACTCAGATATTTACTACACAAATGCATGGAACAATACAGGAGAACCCAACTCTTCAGATCAACATTTGGCTTTAGGGATAAGTGACAGTCCGTTGCAGACAGCAATGTTCATATTTTGGACAACGATGATTAATATTTTGAAAGAAGAGTTAAAGAAGCCACATATGTCAAAAGGGAAAATTGATCTGAGGTTTCATATCTCTAAAACGTAAAATGCAGCTCTGAATCTAATGCCCAAACAGGTTGACATGAATTCACACCTTCAGGACTTGGATCAAAACACATTTTATGTGAACAAAGACAGCAAAGACTCCGATGACCCACTAGACTAGAGGGAGGATCGGGGGAGTGATTTGTGAACTAGCTTACAATAATGAAGCTCTCACTTCAGTTTAAAAGCTTGTTACTCTGCCTTTTTTCAGTTGGAGCTGTGGAAGCTCCTTGAATGAGACTTGAAAAGTCTTCGTATTGAAGACAAATCTCATAACTCCTTATTAGAAATGTAAGTTTATAGGTGCTTGTGCCCCAACATTTTTTAAACAAGTTCAGCTTTTCAACCAAAACTCTTAGAATCAAGTGTCAAATAAAACAAAATAAATCTGAATTCCCAATCCACACCGGCTTTAATGTTCCTTATACAAGTAGATTCATTAGGTTTGTAAAGCAGGTGGTTCAGCAACAACAAACATCCTCATTTGGGCCCTGAAACAGATGGCGCCTGATAGACAGAAGCACAGTAAGCAGTGGAATGGGGGGAAGAAAAAAAAGGGGCAACGCAGTATAAAAGGATCTAAATGGGTCCCAGAAGGGTGTACCCCTGTATGCTTGTACCTCTCTTCCCCCTCTCTGTCATTCTTACTCTTACCCTCAAGGCAAAGCCATCCATCCCTGCCTGCTTTTGCTGACACGCCATCACCTCGCAAAACAAAGAACAAGGCTATTTGTGAGTGAGAGACGCCGCAATCTGACCTTGAATTCTTGGATGTTCGCCTCCATGTGGCAGCTTGTGAGAAAATAAAAGCGTAAAAGGAGACCAGAATAAAAATGTCACTGGGCTGAAAAAAAAAACAGCAGCAACAACAAAAAAAAAAAGTTAGAAGAGATTAGAAATGCTGAGCCTGAACACGCGGACCGAGGTGGACGTTGATTAGCCCGACAGACCCATCGCATTCTGCCATCTGTGTTACATAAATGGGACGTAGCAGAAAGGTCAAACAGGGGCATTGACACAAACTGTCCCGGCTATCCTTAGCAATGAGCACAGTGTGACACAAAATAAAAAAGGGGGGGAAATACCAGCAAAGATGGACGGCTGGTGACAAAGGCTTTGAGGAGAAAAGACTGACAGCAGTGGAAAAATAAGTCTAGGAAACAGCAAGGAGAACAAAGACAAAGACAGAGGGAAGGGCAAGACTGAAGGATAAAAAGAAATAAAAGTGCGCAAAAGAGAGTGGGAGGGAATCAGAGTGTGCTGCTGGTGATGCTGTGCATATGAATCACCGACTGCACAGACTGAAAATATGACAGATGATTATGTGCTACAAGAGGGACACTGGGTGGAGAATACAAAGGATATTAAAGACAGAAAGACAAGGGGATGAAACACAGTGGGTCACTTATTAAATCTTTAGTAATAATTAGAAGCTTCAGATCAAAAACTGACAGCAGTGATCCTTCCATTCAAGAGCCGAACTCCACATTGCGTCTCTTTCCATCCCCCACGTTCAATCTGTCACCGTCTGACAATGCGGCTCTGACACTTGCCATAATAAGTTGGTACCACTCTGTCAGGCTTTGGCAGGTGTGTGTTAGGGCTGAAGGTACAAAGTAAGAGAATACACATCTTAGATGCATCCACTTTGGCCTCCAGGGGATCTTTCATACTTCAGCGGATTGGACACTCTGCTGAGATCGAAGATTTTCTCGAGATAAAACTTTTGTGATCATTCTGTTCCTCGTTTAAATAACTGCTTCAAAATTGTATTAAATAAATGATGCAATAGCCTGGTTTTTGTATTTGCCCAGACATAATTTTCCATGAATCTGTTCAGACCTGTAAACTTACAGGAGCCTGTGCCCATAGATGTAATGGCTTCTGAAAGTAAGCTACTGCACAGCAGGAACCCTGTCTGTCCAAAAGCAGAATAAAGAACTACTGCTATAGTTATATCACCACAAAATAATTTCAGAATATTAGTAGGTATTAAGTATTTATAAGGTGGGACCTGAGCTGAACTCAAGTATTGGATCGAGGTCCTGATCAAGGCATTTTTTATTGATTGGTATGGAGGTAGTGGACCACACTCTGCTCTTGATCTCTATTGTTGATTTACTTTCTATGGTTTTAAATATGCCATAAAAAGACTCCAGAAAAATGGTGTGATTTAACATTCTAACACTATGAAAGTGTTCACTTGCTATTTGAGTATCCCTTAATGTGGTAGAGAAAGATCTACATCATTTAAAATCCAAACACTTGTCTGAGATAAAGCTAGCGCGGCTAACCAACACTCTTTACAGCAGTGACCTCATATTCCAGTCCTTGAGGGTCACAGTCCTGCAAGTATTACACGTTTACCTGCTCCAACACACCTGATTTGAATCAGTGGGTGATGAATGGGCTTCTGCAGAACTTGAGCAAATGTTGAAGAGATAATTCAACCATTGAATCAGGTGTGTTGGAGCAGGGAAATGGATAAACATGTAAAACAGTGGCACTCGAGAATTTAAATTTATGCTGCACATTACAGGGTAAATATTAGGTTCTCATAAAGATTTCATCATCTAATACTAAAAGGCAATATTTTTGACTGTGTGTTTATTTGTTTGCAGTTTTAGCAAAATATCTCATAAAAACTAGATGAATTTAAATTAAAGTTATCGGATGGACATATAAAACGGATTAACCTTTAAAGCCAACCCAATTTAAAATGGCCACCACAGCTAGCTGACCTTACCAAACACATAACTGACTACATATCTGTCGATTTTACAGATACTGAGATCAAATTCACTGTGGAAATAGCTGAGAGTCATTTACAGCACATACTCTAAATACTAAAAGATCACATTAGATCTTGTGATCTAGATTGCACATAACCTTATTTTCAGGACATGTATCCTTTACAGTTGTGTAGAGCTTTAATGCACTGAAAAGATAATGAAAGCACTGGATTTAGACTGCAGAAAATTAATATTAAATGGATATTTGAGTCATTTTGAAGTGGCGTTCTATCAGTTACCGGTATTTATCTGCAGTAAGGACCTGGAGAGACACTACAGAAAGGTGACACATTAGCGACAATTTCGCAGTATTTATTGGTCCCACATTCTGCACTTTATATCCACTCTGAAACCTCTCTTTTACACCTCAATAACATGTAAAGCTATGGATTGGTCAAATTGGCCCTAACTTTAATTGCAGTTGTTGTTTTTCCACCAACTCATTCCACTTACTGAAGCAAAACTCTCCTTACAGGTGGGCGGGGCAGTTGGGGAGCTGAGCAGCTCTCGTTTGCGAGGATGAGCGCTCCCGTGGTTTTTAAAGGGCGATGGGCTCAGGTAGCCAAAGGTGCTCATGATTGGCTCTGTCCTCTAGAGAGGAGTGGTCTTTTCCCTTCTTGACGTCAGCAGGGGAAAGATTTTGAAACCACCCGTTTTAGCGTTAGCTCAAAACACATTTCCTAAAAATGAGAATAAGGAAGTGAAAACGGTGAAAATATTTTAACACTTTTGGTCTTTGTGACTGATATGACTGTTAAAAGTTCTTTAGAAAGTCAATTTTGTATAATTTGGGCCTTTTAAAGCAACTCCTGCTCAAAAAAACCCACCCCGATGCATTAAAACAACATATTGGCTGTTTGTAAACCTCTACGATTTTGCATTAGTTTAATTCTTTAACTCAAATGTCTGAAGTAATATGCTACAGCAGCATGAACACCACAGCCTAAACAAACCATCTCAGACAAAACTGTAGAGGCTTACAAACAGGTGCTCTAATGCATCGGCATGACTCTTGAAATGACTGATCTGGACATCTCTATTTACAGGTACTGTAAACAAAAAAACACCACATATTTTAAGAGTAAATTTTAAGACAAGATCAAAAAAGTTCTGACTGAGCCTCCTGGAAATCTGAGCGTACATACAGGCTTCCTACAGTTATAAGGATTGTAGTTGTGAGTATGCATGGTTGCAGTGTCTGTTAGCAGAGTGGCAATCCGCCCAATGTGTACCTCGCCTCTCTCTAGCTGGGAGAGGCTCCAAACCTCATCACCCTCTTTTGGGTAGAAACAGATACAGCTAATTGACGGTTATGGTATAATTGGCTATTTGTGCACCTCTTTACACAACAGATGCTGTATGGAAGGTGTTAAATAAATTAGCACTCATCTAAATGTCTGCTAACAACTGAAACACTGTTTGCATATTGTTTTAAGAAGGAAACAAGCTTCTCCGAACAGTCAAATGAAGTGATGTCATCGTGTTGGTTCAGTTGGTCATTCTATGATTTATGTACGCCGCATACATTCACCAAAACTATAAAAAAAACTAAAAAGATGGAGAGATCAAGATAAAGCAGTTCAAAGCCTGAAACGGTCTTAAACAATCTAAATTTAACCACAGATCTAATACAGTCCCTCTGGCCCTTTTTCCACCATGAGAAAACAAACAGATGAGCTTCCTTCTTCCTCCGTCTATAGAGAACCAGTCAAGGGAAGGAAAAGAGGAGAAAAACAGCAATTAAGCACTCTTGCCAATAGACGGCTATGTGGCAGCGTGGGCGGCTCTAAGTGACACTGCAAACATCAACAGTGGCTACAGGTAACGGCGTGCACGCTCAGCCGGCGCGCCACGGGTCAAAGGTGGCGCGGCAGAATAAAGTGCTGTGGTTAATTGTTTATGAGCAAACAATTTGGGAAACCAACACTTGATTTTGGTTGGAAAAAACAAGCGTATGTTTAGTGAGTAAATTTCAGCGGTGGTGTTGAACCAGATTATATCAAACTACAGAGTCACATTATTATTTAAACAGGAAAGAAATGACTACTTTCTGCTTGCATATACTCTGGTTTAGTGCTGGGGAAAATAAAACAATCACAAAGATTTTAAAGTATAAGAGCCTCTACATGTGTGTGTGTGTGTGTGTGTGTGTGTGTGTGAGAGAGAGAGTGATGGGAAGAGACAGAGGAAGGAGGGTAGAGCTAGAAGGAGCTACGTTACAGTTTCAGGCTTTCTGCATCCACCACAATTAACACAAACTATAGAGCACAATAATATACAAACATGTCTGATTGCAGGGAACAACTTTAAACAAGTTTTGTCGGCGTGTGATCAAGTGGAACTGGAGGGTAATATGTGTCAGAACAGAGAGGAAATGAGCTAGTGTTAGCTTCAGCTAGCGTCTACATGAAAACACACCAGAAGACGTGAGTTTATGAAAGACGTCGTAGACGTATGAACAGGAAAAGATGTAAAAAGTGAACAGAAAACAGATAAAGTGACACCCTTTTAGAAAATGCGTTGGCACAAATAAATACCAAGTTAACTCCATGTTGGAGGTTAAAGGTCACCAAACAACGGGGATAAATATTTTAAACCAAACACACGGTCTCAATCTAAATGTTAGAGTCCCCCCCCCCCGTGTCCTGTCCGGCAGTGTAGCAATCAGAACCGATGTCTGAATGCCAAAAACAAGCCTTACAGATTCACTATCACAGGCGGGGTGTTACAGCTGCTGCTATAACGCTCCATCTGATAAAAGTAATTTAAAAAAGCTTTATTAGAATTGGTTTTTGGTTTAATTTGAACCCCAATGGATGCGGAGATGGAAATGAAGGGGGGAGGGTTTAGAAAGAGGGGTGGGGGAGAAAGTTAACAGAGAAAGAAAAGAGTACAAGAGGTACGAAGTATCTGAGGTATCTAGTAATCTAGAGGTTTTCTGATAATACCTGATAATTGGCCGCTAATTTTCACCGTTTGGCAGCTCCTGATCTGACTAGCCAGGAGTGTTGCTCCTGTCAGAGGACTGCTTCCTGTTTCTAGAGACTCTGCTCACTTTGAATGATGTCACCCCTGGGTATGGTCCTTACTCTAGATAAATACAACGCCACTTAAAAATCACCCAAATCTCCCTTGAAAGTTTGAAGCGCTTTTATTTTACAACAGGAAGTTGACATTTCTGTGAGGTACTTTACAAAAACCCTGGAATATTTTAGATATAATTCATTACAGGCATGTTTCAAAGCACCTTAACAAAACATACAATTTTCCATGGAACTGAAAAACTTTATTTCAATTTGTCAATAATCATGAAAATTTGAACATTTTACTTTTGAAGTGTTGTTTTTATTTGATCCACTGAAGAATAGGAACTTTTTAGATACATTTGTTTTAGTAAAAGACATAAAATACAGATTTCAGAAATTTTTTAAATAAAATAAATGATTTTGGGTGAAAATAAAACCAGATTTCAAAGGGCCTTAGTGGTCAGCTTGAGCAGTCTGTTTATAATAAAACAGATGCTGGCTCAGAGAGGAGTGTAAATACGAGGCTATATCATAATTATCAGAATCATTCAATACAGAAAATGTAGTTTTTCCCATATTGCCTAGTGTTACTCTGATTGGCCATGACGTTCTGATGACCGACAGGTAAAATAAATACAACTGCTCATTTCTGACAGTGTAGAATATGGAAAATTGTGATGTTTTTAACCATTTAGGGTAACAAATGATTTAAGTTGTATCAGTGTGCAAAATGTGTCTGTTTATAAATAAATAGACCAACTACAAAAGTAAACTGCACTTTTTTTCCCTATTAGACCATACCTAATTATATCAGAACAAAAACCTAATGAATTATCTTTAGACAGTTTATCTTTAAATGTTGCTAATAAATTCTAAATAAAAACAAGCCTTCCACGTGAAGGTGTGGAGCAAGTTAGCTCAAAATAATCATTTCACATTTGCTCCTCAAAGGTGTAAAAATGTCGCTTAATGCTAAAACGTGTTGGGAAATCGACTTCAAGTTAACTAGGAAGTGATAATTAGAGTTCCCACATTAAACGTGAAAATAAAAAGAGCCAACAATCAGAAGCCTTGAAAGCAACTGCGAAACATCCGTAGTCACGACACATAGGCTCTTTTTAACTCAAACATCCCCTCTGCACAATGGGGCCATGTTAAGGATGGCTTTTTCCCCATAAATAATTCAAAATACAAAGATAATGATTGGATACACCCATATTAAGATTGGTTTTGTGTAATTTTTAACACTAGTTAAAGTGAAAAGTGTGAAAACATGAAATTTATTGATCATTTATTGACTTTAATGTGTAAAATGCCCTTTTAGGTGGACTTAAATGTAACTGGACAATCGGCTTTCAAAGACAGCTACATGAATAAGTGGAGCTATTATTACCTCAACAGTTAAGCAGGTAAATATCTAAATCTAAGTACTGGGTTTGCATTTGAAGTTGGAGTTGTCCATAAAGGCAGAAGAAGCATGAAGTCTTGATCTCAACACACCTAACAGCTGATTCTCGACAGTACGCAACCATTAAAACCTCAAATCGTTTAAACGCTGAAAAGCCAACATAACGTAGACTAGAATAGGTTGAGTCCACGTGCCTATGGTTTTACAGCTTTAGAGACACCACACCCAACAATGCAATTACAAGAAATAAAGGTTTGAAATACTTCACTCCATGTGTAATGAATCTATGATTTTTTTTACTTTTTCCACGATATTCCAATTTTTTTTCAGATGTACTCGTTTGTAAACCCGTCAGTACTTCATGACATCTTCTAACTTAGAATTTCTGACAGAAAAACACAGAAAATCAAAAAAAAAGTTGGATTTCCAGTAAAGAAGTTACATTTTTTAATTAAGTGAATTGAGCTGCATAACTCTCAATGTTAATTACCTGTTAAAAATTTTAAAAGTATAGACGACACAAATAACAGCTAGTCAGAGCAGGCCCAAACTAAAACCGATTCCTGCCATCCTGAAACAGATCTCATCTGAAAATATAAAACAAAGGCTCATGTGTAAACTTTTACACAGCTGTAAATTTCACTTTAAATGGTATTTACAGGGAGTTCTGTGGACGGTGGCAGCACAAATTTAGTGACTTGCAATCTAGCACTTCTGGCTAAGCGTGTGAAAAAAAGTGACTGAAATAGTTCTGGTGGGAAACACTGTAAGGCGAAATTAGGAGGTTTATAGGGGGAGCTTTTACATGAATTGATAAGAAACCTTTACGATTTGTTTCAAGACGACATAAATCTGCAGGTAAGATAGTAACTGTTGAAATATTCCTTTAACATAACCAAATAATGGTATCTTAGAAGGCATTTAGCTCCTCCACAGAATCAGTGATTTTAAACTAGCTTCCCTCCACACCGTGACACTGGTATTCCAGCAGGTTCCAGGCTTCATGTCGTTAGAGGACTCAGTTTTAAACTGATAAGAGTGTTTGGTTGATCTTCCTTTGACAAAACGGGGGAACTCCAACTTAGACTGGATGACATTTGTACTGCAAACCTTCAAAGGACTTATCCTACATTCTTATCCGTGTACTCTACATACAGTGTTCCACTCCTACACATGACTTTAAAGGTGAAACATGTAAGGATAGTTATATTAAAACTACGTGGATTTAATAGAAGGTGGGGATTTTGCTCTGCAGCTGAAAGTGGGAGTTTAAGGTGGGTAATGTATAATATCTTTTATTAATATCATAATAGCTGCTATTCTTTTAAAAAGCCATTTTTTATTTTAGTTTCTTCATCCACGAGAAACTCTAATGCGTCGTCTCTCTCTCTCTCTCTTCTAAATATCACTATCAATTATAGGTGTTTTGGTTCAGTAGATCAGTGAGAGAAATCCATTTCAGTAATTTGCTGTATTTCACTGTGAAACCATTGTCCCTCCTCGAAATTGTGTTAATTGGGTCAAACGGATAAAAGTTTTGACCCCATTTCCACGAACAGAATGCTCAGGGTAATAAGGTTTGTAGATCAGAACCATTACAGCCAATAAGCTTTTCTTTTCTTCTAAATGAAGGTCTGAAAGGTCGAGCAGAACAGGAAGGCTCTTTGATCATTTAAACATTTGACCAATTTGAATATCGCAGCAGGTTTTTAACAATTAATGCACAAGATGTACCTTTTTAGAGAGAAACACCTTTTCAGCTAGCAGAAAAAAAAACGTTTGGACGTAGGAAGAGGAAAAACCAGGGTGAACATTAGCGGAGCGTCCCACCAAGAAATGCATGCTAAAATTCATAAAAACAATTAACCCCAACTGTACATTCTGTAAGGAACACCCAGAAACAATTACTCACCTCTTTTGGAATTGCTCTATCACACACACTTTTTGGAAAGAATGTTTACTTTTCACAAGAGGTCAGACTGATCCCACATTTGTGTTAAAATTTGAACATGTAATGTTTGGTATCCATGATAAGAAAATACACAAAAACAGGGAAATTGTAATCAATTTAATTATTATCTTCAGTAAATTTTATGTACACGAGTGAAAATTTTCATATCCATCCCCATTTTTCCCTGTAGTGACACATAAAGTTGAACGATATTTATCATCTATTGCAAAAAAGCTCAAACAAGAAGGCAATTTGCACTTAAGAAAATTGTATGGCAACCAATGTTTTTAAACTAGAATAATATTATCTCCTATTCTTGTAACTTCATATTGCTTATACTCTATTGCAGGGATTCCCAAACTGTGAGCTGCCACTAGGGGGTGCGCAAGATGAAAACTGTAATGGTGGAAATTTGAAATAATGACACATTTACAGTGTTTTTTTCCCCACTCAATAAAATTGTGTAAATAAACATGTATACCATTATAGTGTGGAGCTGTGGGACAGTATTAGGATGAACTCTGAGTCTTTTTTCTGTCAATCATGTGAACTCTTTCGAGCAGACCTTTATTTTGAAGGCGACGATAACTTTTACTATTACCGGTAGTTCTGAGGCGATGTTGCGTGGGGCTGCTGGACTGTTTACCTCATCAAATGGATATTATTTATTCAAAGAATCCTTCTTGACAGCTTGTAACAACTCTGCTGATTGATTCCATGTGTGTCCTTATTTAATCAACTCCACGGTGAGTTGTTTTCTTTGTTTCTTTTGTTTTTACTAAAGATGCGGCGCTACTTTCTGCCGCCGATGAGCTAACGGCTAACGGAGCTGTGTGTTAATTTTTGCTTCATTTAAAAACACTAAGCAGTTAGTTAAGCAAACCGTCAGCTTAAACCAGTGTAGTAACCTCCTGCTCACTTCCAAACATTTGATCAGCACTCCCCCATACACACCCGCCGTCTTTACAAGATAAGCGCGTCACATGGAAATGCGAGGGGCGTTTACTGACCGTAGGACGCGTGACTCTCACAATAATCCTCGGTTACATATGATTTAATTATTAGACACTCAAAAGTATCAAAAATGTGTAACATTGATGATTCGTAGGTACCAGAAATCTGTTCAAATGTCAAAGGTCTCCATCCGGGGACTGGGGGTGCGCGAACACGGCTGGGACATAGAAGGGGGTGCGCGGCAAAAAAAGTTTGGGAACCGCTGCTCTATTGTATTGAAACCCCCTGATATTATTTTGTTCTAGCATTCTTAAATGCCTTGTTTTGTACATGTTTTGTACTTGTCTGAAAATATTTTCAAATAAAGATTAAAAAAAAAAAAACATTAGCGTAGCGACTGGTGTTTTGCTCTCTCTTGTTTCATGTGTCAATGCATGGTCCCATGTCTTGGGGGAGGCGCGGCATAATGATTATAGTTGACAGGAGGGGTGAGAGCTCTGAGACGTGTTTATGTAAAATAGCTAGCTAAACCTAGCTTGTTTGCACAATCCCTATTGCACCTTTAAGAGCAGAAGCAGAAGTCGCCTGTCTGTCACTTCTATCTCATGTTATATGTAACTTTGCACGTCGGCAGAGCAAAGACCGCCCCACATCCCCTTTATGGGGGTAATTTTGTGTGAAAAGCACATGATTGGGCCACATTAACGGCACATTTTGACCACTTGTGATCGACCAAAGACTCCTTAGCTTGGCAGCAAATTGGTGGCCACTGTGCTATGAAAGAACTGGTAAGCTGCCTCTTTTTTCCTACTCTGTAATTGGCTAAGAATTTGGGAAATGTGACAATAGAAAGGTTTTTCAGGGAAGTTACTTACAATAAAAGTCAAGAAATGTGACATTTTTAACATTAAGACGACAATAACACTTTGACTGGGGTTCTTGTACTGGTTCACATTAGATCTGATTAGATAGGATAAACTCAGCTGATGTCTCTGGGAGGTCTAGGTTTCCACAGCAGGAGACACAAATGAGAAACAGCATGAAAATAAATACGAGGTAAACATTGTTTCACAGAGGGATGGTAATTTTCATAAACCGAGACACTTTGTTGACTCTCCTTTGAGCTTTATTGATTTTTACCTCATGCTCAGTTGTCTCCAATGTCTTATTTTAAAAACACTTCATTGTATTTTGTTTCCTGTTTAACTAATATTACTGATTAAATATTACAGTTTGCTTTTTTTAATTTTATGCACTTAGTGAATTTAATTATCTTCTAGTGAAGTTGTGCTAGCGGGGGTTCTACAAAGGCATCAACTGATTCAAAATAGTCCTAATTACACACAACAACACTGCAACGACACCAAAACAGATATAATGAGGGGGAGATGCTGTAATCTGAGAGTGTGGACTTCAAAATCCTTTAATTCAAATTCTACTTTTAGTACTATTTAGTACAAATAGTACAAAAATGCCAATCTCTAACCTAGAACCAAGTAGGAAGACAAGAAAACCTCCAGAAGATAAATCCCTGCGTCTTCAGACAGTCACCCACCTCTGGACTGGACTCTTATTATAGGAGGAGCTCAGCATCCTGACAGACAAAGGCTGTGCTGAATCACTATAGTGAGAGAGAAGCTGTGATTCAGCAGGAAAATAGGCTGTCTGTGTTCCTCAGCAGGGATTCTGGGAAAAATTAGGAGGTCCACAGCGTCTAAATCTGATTAACGTCTGATTATGTTAGCTCTGATTCGACCTCCAAACAAAGAGAAACATCCTCACACAAAGTTCAACAACAACTCATGGTTTGTCCGTTTTCCTGTCATAAAAAACAAAAACAAATGGAGTCAGCATTTACCTTTAAACATTTTAAACTAAAAAATATATCTACCTATAAGAGCTACAACATAAACAGAAGCTAGTTGATCAATAATCTTTGCTCAAATATAGATTTTATAAAGTAAAAGAACCAAAAGTGACTTCCTGAATCTGAATTTCAGTTTTTAAAATCCATAGATTAGACAAAAAAAGAACAATAATGAGAAACTGCAGCTCAAACAGTTGTTTTAACAAAATTCTAATTAAAAAGTGGAATTTTTGCCTTTTGGTCCCCTTTGATAAACAAGTGCAAACTGGTTTTAATTAAGCAGATAAACAAACCGATTTTATCTGTAAAAGTTAAAATGAACTTTTCCTCACCAAGCCAACACAAACAAAACACACTGAAGGTCAAGACCTTGTTGCACCGCGCCCTGTCTTCTTTTTCATGCTTTTTAAAAAAACAGTACATTGCGTTCTGCGTCCTGACCATTGTCAGTCGATTTCCTCCGTAGAGCGCGGTTGCCTGAGTGTCGCCGAGTGCAGTGCGTTCTCGATTCCTCTCTGGAGAACACGAACTGCGCGCTACGAGCTGAACTACCCAAGAACTGTGGTGCCTCTCCGCTGGACTGCAGACCGAGTCGCAACCTCATGCTCCATTCCTTCATGAGAGCACAGCGGGAGGTAAGAAAGCCGCTTTTCAGCAGGCTTTTTACCGCGACTAAACACATGGTGTCCGTCAGACGCAGTTATTACATCAATTAAATGATTTATTCTGCCGTTCTGATGGTCCGGTAGTGTTTAAACAAGAGAGGAAAATGTGAAAATGTTAATGCCTGTCTCAGAAAAGTGTATAAAGTGTGTAGTGAGGGGGTTTACAGCCTTAAAACATCTGGGATAAATGTAGAAAATTTAAACCGTTACATCACGGATTTCACCGAATGCGGGTGTTTTTTGGAACTTAACTCCCGTGATAAACGAGGGATCACTGTAATCCTATAGCTCTTGACTTTACTTGAGATTTAGTAAAAGTATGGTTAATCTAATAACAGCTGCCAACTTGGCGACTTTAATAATCAATTTAAAGAGTTTTGTTTCCCTTAAAAAAATGAGATATCAGTCCAACTGCAGGAACACTTGACTGAGTTATGTGAGCTGATATGTTCACACATGGTTCCTGTAGTTTATTCCTCTACATGGAACAATGTACTAAATGAGAGAGAAATGATATAAATGTTGCTCTATATTTCTTCCTCTGAGTGATGTAGCTATAGCCAAAATGGCAGATGCTACCCAGAACATATGTGGACAGACAGAATCAATGTTATCTGATGAAATGTGACTGCTGGTTAACACGTTTTCTTAATGGATCACTTTCCTTCACAGTTTCAGACTGTGTTTTGCCATCTGACAACTGAAATAGAGAAACATTTGAATGAGAACAGATTTAATGGAAACTAAGCTAACTGTAATAAGATAAAGTACTTTCATGTAGTACTAAGCTTGCTCAACACAATTTTTTTTAACGAAAACATGAATTTAGTTCATTTATGCTGAGTCAACAAAATTCTGTTACAATAATTCAGCATAATGATGACAGAAATAAAGAGTAGAATTCATGCAACACAAAGGAACCAGTCAAATATGGAACCATCTTTAAGATCAAAGTATTAATAATTATTGTAAAAGTTAAAAACGTGTAGGCTAGACCAAACAAACAAAAAACTGCAATAAATACCTGTGGAAATAAAAAACAGTTATTCCTTTTTATGAAAATATTTTCGTCCACTTTATTCTGGCAAAAAATAAAAATAAATCCCTCCTCCACACCACTAGGTGGTGTATGAACAGATCTGTGTCTCGCATCCACATGGACAAAAGCTGTTCATCTAAACAAGTCTCCACTTTGAAAAGTTTGTTTTTATCTTAGATTTTCTCGTGTGTGAACAGGAGGTGCAGGCACAGAAAAAAATACATCAGCTTTAAAAATATCTGAAGTGTTGTGGATGGGGCGTAAATCAAAGGATTTAAGACTTGACATTCATTTTCTGAAAGTATGTTTCCTCTAAGAGTAAAATGAAACGAACAAAAAAGAACTATTAGGGCTGGGTTCACCTCTGGCAGCAAGTAAATATCTGTATAGCTTGTCTTTAAATTTAAATGCAGAAACCCATCCATCCATCCATCCATCTTCTGTAGCCGCTTAATCCTCCACAGAGGGTCGCGGGGCAGCTGGTGCCTATCTCCAGCGGTCAAGGGGCGAGAGGCGGGGGACACCCTGGACAGGTCGCCAGTCCATCGCAGGGCCACACAGAGACGAACAAGACAAACAACCACACACCCACTCACACCTAAGGACAATTTACCAGCCCAATTAGCCTGACAGTCATGTCTTTGGACTGTGGGAGGAAACCGGAGTACCCGGAGGAAACCCACGCATGCACGGGGAGAACATGCAAACTCCACGCAGAGAGGCCGCAGAGCCGGGACGCGAACCCACGACCTCCTTGCTGCGAGGCAACAGTGCTAACCAACTGCGCCACCATGCAGCCTAAATGCAGAAACCATACTATTCAATATGGAGTTGGAAACCTGAGAAATGAAACAAACGGAGAAGGATCGGGGCAGAACTAAAGGCAGAACCACAAAGACTGGCTAATTTTATTTGATAAAATGTTTCCTCCTTCTAGGGTCACTGGTAATAAGGTCCTCTTCACACATCAGACCTTGCTACTGTACACTCTCTACGACCCACATAACCTATTACAACGTAGTTGGATCCGAGCAGATGTGGAAAACCTCCTTTAGTGTGAAGGCAATCATGGTACTGCTATACTCTTCGTACTCACCAAATATAACTTTTCTCATTTTCTCATGTTTATACAAAAATCCTAGTACTCATCATATCAACCTGGTGCTAGAATGTCTCTTTGGAACCATGTCAGGATGCTACAACGCACTCGTAGACCGCACCATGTTAGCGCAATGCTAATAGAGTGAACATAAGGTCAGCATGGTCAGGCCTGCCTCAGACAAGATAGCCACACTGATATGTGTAACCCCACATCATGGATATGCTACTACCACTACAGCCACAGCCCTAGAGATAGCGTGAGGAGCGCTGACATTCAGGAAGGGCTCGGAATAATGCTGCTGGTCCTCCATGTAGAGAGGAGCCATCTGAGGTGGTTCAGGCTTTCGGTCAGGATGCCTACTGGGGGAGGTGTTTTGACACATCCTTGCCGGTAGGAGGCCCTCAAGTTGACCCTTGATATGATGGAGGGATTATATCTCTAGGCTGGGAACGTCTTGGGGTCCCACTGACAGAGCTGGTGGAGGTTACTGGGGAGAGGACAATCTAGGATCATCTTCCTATGAAGAATTACGTCAAAATTACCCGTTTTGTTTTGCACTGTGGCGTTATACAGTACTTCCTAAATCTAGCAGATATAGCTCCCCCTTTCCTCGTTGCTCTCAGCAACATGTGGGACTCACCCATCTCGTCATGGTTTCTCACCTACTTGGCTTCAGATGGGAGTCCCTTTCTTCCCTAAAAGAAGCCCGTGCTCTGTTAAGGCCATGTGATGCTGCACAGACAGTTGGACGTGTTACTTGTGCTCTGTTATCCTTCTCTCTTCTCTGTCAGAGCTGAACCGCAGTGGCAGGCATGACTCACTGAAGTGCTGTACTTTCTTATGACACGAGAGCAGAGGCTGAGTCAATCTGACCTGACAGTCTTGCATAAATCACGGCCCTTCGATTTAAGTTGCTTTGAGGAGTGTCAACAAATCCACAGGAGAAACATTAGTCTGCTGTAGGTAGGGGCTCCGCCTCGGAGAACTCATTACGGGGTGTCCTCCTTCATGCTGCGTTGACTGAGTCGCCAGGCTTATTCCTTCATTCTCGGGGAGAAAGCTGCGATCTAAAGTCCCGACTTGTGAAAAGGGAACATCAGCACCCTAAAGACCACTCCAGGAGAAATGCAATGGGTGACTCTTCTTTTTGGAGGGTGAACTTAAATAACCTGAATGTGATTCGATACAGAACAAAGGAATCCGGGGCATAGAGAAAAGGTGCTTGGAAGTAAGAAATAAAGGCCATTAAATGATAATGCACCAAGAACAAGCCCTCTCTGTGAGCTTTAATTCATTTTGTTTATGGTCTTTAAAGAAAGTGATGAGGCGGCATTGTGGAAAGTGCTACTACACAGCATTTAGCTTCTGATCTTGCCGTTAATCATTCCACTTGAAAGTGCTCAACAATAACAAAAGGCTATTTTTTCCTCCTGCTTTGAAAACAAAGAAATTCTATTTTTTTCCCGTTAAAAGAAAGGCTCCCTAGACCCAGTTTGCAAAAGTTATTCACAATATCATCAGACAAGGCGGAATCAATAGCCAGGAAATAAATCTGTAAGGTCGAGAAAACAAATCTCAGCTGACAACCTGAGATATAACAAGTATGGAATGCAGAATATGGAAATAACCAAATCCCATTGGTTTAAATAATGCACATTTGTTATAAGCCGTGATTCAGCAAGGCAAACTTTAAAGGGCTTTATAGACCTCTTTGCAATATTGTTTGAAAAGAAACCAATAATCAGATTTGAGGAATGGTAGATGAGAAACGGTTTCAACCAGTGATCTGAAGGGAGAAGTGTCTGGTTTTGTTCCATTACTTCTACAGTGCCACGCTCTGGCACAAGAGGGAGAGCTATAGAAAGCCAGTGGTTTGTGTTGTCTGTCAATGTCATATCTTTTCAGGATCACGGTTCAAGGCAAACAGCAAGGAGAAAGGGGGACAGGAGGAGAACTGGTAAATAGCTGAGAGGGTGCTGGTAGGTCAAAGCACCTTCTATAAAGTTCAAATTGGTGCGTTTTTATATGGTTTTTTTTGTCTTTATGCGAAGGATAAAAAAAATTGAAGTGTGTGATGTCAATAGGCCAAAGAAAAAAAAATGTAGTGACTTATTTCTTTCAGTCTCACAACCTAAAGACCTTCATTCAAGTGCTGACCACAGATAAACAATGTGAAAGCATGAATTTACCTTAAATCCAATAAAATGTCACCAGCTTTACCGAAACGCCACAAAATGTAGATTTATGCAATGTTAAGAAAACAGCTAAAGACAAACTGGTTGCTAAATGCGTATTTTTTAAAGACTTAAAAGCTTGAGTGTACAATAAGAGAACCTTTAACCATTACAAAAATGTGGTCAGCTGATTTTCTGAGACGCAAAAGCTTTTTCAGACTCACACTGTAAAAACTGTTCACACGTTTTATTACTCAGTACCTGTATTCAATAAGTATCCATCAAGAATAAATACTTACATTTGAGTACTTGCTGATACCAACTACTGATGTGGATTCTAATAAATATTACTGACCTAAGTCACAGTTCTGTACATGAAAAAAAAAAAGGACAAAAGCTAATTTTGCTTCTTTTTTTGTTTAAACAGAACTCCAGAAAGTTTTCCAAAACTAAATAAAAACCAAGGAGGTCCAGGGAATGTGATCTGCTCTTGATGCAACACAGATCTGAATAATATCTACTAAAGTCCGTCCGTGCGTCTTCTACACAGTAAGCATACTAAATAAATACAGTAAGAAACACTAAAACCAATCCTCTCAGCTGGGTGAGTCCTATAGTGTGGGATAATTATTGCTTAATAGATTATAAAATACACAAATGGCCGGCCGTAGGACTTCTCAAAGAGTTTATTGACATAATATCATATCTGTTTGCTAAATGTGAACCTGTCATCACTCTGTGATGCTGTGGATCATCCTGTACACGTACTTATAGCCAATTAGAAACAAACTATGAGATCTTTAAGCTCCTGTGTGTTATTGAGAATCAGCTGTTCATGCTGTTTGATGTAGAGAGCTCTCAGTTTCTCTGCTTCTTTTCATTCATGGCTGTTGGCAAAATGCAGATAAAACTAGTGTCTGAATGGAAGCAACGTCTAACATATCCGTTGTGTAGTTCTTTATGATATTATATTAGAGTGCATCAATTGAATATTGCTATTTTAGCTAACACCACTCCTCTAAGATGGATAAAGAGGAGGATTACTTTCAATCTAATAACAGTAACAGAACAGAAATGATTTACTGATCTACTCCTATATTAAATAACATAAAAATTTTCTCTATACATTTTTTTAATGTAAACATAAGTGTGTTTGGGTGCTCCTATTACTAAATGAGTTTATTATTCACATAAAACAAGCTAATTTTAGCCCTAACCCTTAGCATCTAGGCTAGCATTCAGGGAAAGCTTCATCATAAAATGAAAATACTTTTTGCTTTTTTGAGTAAATAATTTTTTTCACATATAAATACTTTAAAAAAAATGTATTTTGATCTGTGATATTATGTCCTCCAAACATTAGGACAAGGGTGTCCAAACTTTTCAAGACAAGAGTCAAGTAAAAATACTCGCTGGCCACAATTTTTACATGTTTTTTATTTAAAAAATATAACAATTATGTTTTCAAAAAACAACAACAAAGTATGTATTTAATTTTATGGATTAAAGAACCTGTAAATCTTTGTAGGGACATAAAAAGAATCTCGTAGATTTGCTTTAATAAACAAAACGTCCAAATTCCCTGGATCTGACAGGTTGGTTTTAATCATCAGCAAAAAAAAAAAAAAAAAAAAAAACCCAGAAAAAAACATTTTCCATTAAAAAAAAAAAAGTAAAACTGCCAAGGCAACACTGGCTCATATGTATTGGTCTTGCCCTTGTCTTACTCAATTTTGGACAGAATTTTTTTTTACACAATGTCAAAGATCCTTAAGGTTACTGTGGCACCATGCCCCCTACTGGCTCTTTTTGGTACCAGCGAGAACATGGAACATTTATCAGCCTCTAAAAAACAGGCATTATCATTTGGTTCGCTGTTGGCAAGGCAGGCAATACTAAATAGATGGAAGGGTGAGGTGTGTCCAACACATAAGCAGTGGCTACATGATCTTATGTCATGCCTTAAGCTTGAAAAGATCAGAAGCTCTCTCCAACACTCTGTTGGGAAATTTCAAAATATCTGGGGTCCTCTTTTTGACTTTTTTCAAAATACCGGTATGTAAATTCAGCGATGATTTAGCTTAAATTCTTCTTATTTCTTATTTTTTAATGTGCTCCCCTTGTTTGTATTTAGGGAAGGCGGACATGAGGATTTAGGGCAGAGACTTGGATGAATGGGATTGTTTTTTTTTTGTTGTCGTTGTTTTTTGCTGTCTCACTGTGCCTTTTGTTTTCTTCTTGTTGTTTAGTCTTTTCTTTTGCGCTCCTTTGTTATTAGTATATGATTTAATTATATGTTTATTTCTTTTTGCAACAGTTTTGTAATGTGTGTGTATGTCTATATATAAAAAAATCACAAAAAAGCTTAATAAAAAGACAATGTTTAAAAAAGAAAGTAAATGTATTTGCTTTTTTTATTAGGCCTCACATTAGTAAATATTATATAAATCTTTAAAATAGTGTCTATCTGTATCAAAAGCCTGAGTTCATGAGTCAAAATTCTACCACTTTTGAACTCTGGTCAAAGGCTGCAAAAGAAAACAAATCACATAGCGCTGCAAATGGCCCACGGGCCACAGTTTGGACACCAGCAAGAAGCAGCAGGCACAATCTTCAGATCAGAGTTTTAATAACAACATTCAAAGCAATCCTGCTGCTATTTTTAGATTCTCCAGGATACAGTTTCCTGCACATCTCTATTAGATAACTACTCACTAGCTCACAAAACTCATAAGCAAAATGTTCTATTGTTCTTCATTATGGTCAACAGTGAAAACACTGAGGATTAAATTTTTCTTATAAGCAAGAACAGCATTTTTTTCTGATTCTGCCCCCTAAATAGCAAACTAAGCAAGCAAATCACACTGGCTCATGAGGGCATGGGAAAACCATTGATTCCAAAGTCGCCTGAAAATGTATTTGCTGTGCAGATCGTATAGTGCAGATCTCAGATAATTTTCTTTTAAAACTGCAACCACCCACAGGCTTCTAAAACTCCAGCTGGCAAGCAATCCTGAAGAGAACAGATTCTACCCCAGCAGGGGCCACGGGGATGCAGCGGGAAAGAGTAAAAGAAGCTCATTCTGTTGATTAAATTTAGTTGATTTAGCTGCTTGGCTTCTCCAGGGTGACTTGGAGCTTTCACAAAGTATCAGCTTTTAAATGGCATGTCTTTACTTTGATGCTTCCTTTTTGTTATAGACAGTTTTTTTAATACAGCCATACCCACTAAGATGGTAACAAGCTGATTTTGTGCTGTCTTTATCAAACTTGTTCACATATTTATCCTGTGTGTTCACTGCTATCTAAAAACACAGGTACTTCACATTAACTGGAACTCCAACTTTTAACTTGCAGAATTAGAAGAATGTATTAAAAAGCCAAAGAAAAGTAGCCTAAACTAGACTGTCAGTTCTGCTCTGCAGACTTTGGTCTAGACACGCTACATTGGAACCTCAGCAGCCCACTGATTGGTCCGGTCCATCTCGTACCGGGCCAATCACAATGCATTAACGGTTTGGCGGGCGGGATTAGCCGATGACGGCAAATTTTTGACTCTGAAATGAAACAACATGGCGGCAGCTCGGGAACCGCTTCTTTTTAAAACAGCTTTGTCATCAACTTTGGACAATTTAGACTTTGACTTTTCTTTAAGGCATGAACAGATAGAGGCACTTAAGTCTTTTATTTTGAAAAAGAATACATTTGCTGCTTTTCTGATGGGATACGATAAAAGTTTAATTCACCAGCTGGCTCCGGTTGTTGCTAAACATCTCTGACTGGTCATAGCTCTAGCCAATAGCATGTGAAGACAGTTTGAAACCGTTGATCGTCTCTATCAATAAGTCGTTTCAATGGATCATAGCCAGACTATATATCCACATATAAAGGACGGCTAAATTAGCAACTATTCGCTGAATTTTTGGTAATAACAAATTCAAAATGTTGAATCTGAGTTTCAACCACTGCTTGACTAATATGCATAAATGATATGAAAGTTCAGATTTTTAAAGTGAGTTTCCTTGGAAAGGTTATGATTATTGTAGAATAAATATGAATTCTCTATGATTTAAAGAAACAGATGTATTATGTAAATGACCAGACAGACAAGCTAACTAGGGACTCAACCCATAGCCATGCTGCTGTCAGTTCTGCATTACATGATTATTTTTGGCAGAAACATTATGAAATCCCAACCAGAGATGTAACATGCTGTACATGCTACATACATACATAACTCTGCTGCTAATTTCCACTGATAAAAAAACATAAAATGCTATGTAAATACAGTGTGACACAGACCTCAGCATACAGATTTATAGGTGTGGGGTGTACATTTTGATCATTTACTTTGAACATTTACAATTGAAAAAAAGTGACTTACAACTTACAAAACATGGTACTATAATAGTAATATTGTAAAGAAAATACATACTATTTATTTATTTACTCTTAGAAGGATTGTGATCAAAACCCATTAGACCTAATACTGTACCATGTCAGAAAAGCATCAAACCATCCAATACAAACAGCAGAAAAGTGTATTTAGTAGGAATTAGTATATTGTGTTTTCTTACTAAACACATTCTGGGTGGTGCAGCCTTTTAGAAGAGATGATCTCATCTTTTCCATTCCCTCAAATGGACATAATCATCATCATCTTTTGACATCTATGATTGTACTTTTGTTCCTTTTTTGTGAGAGGTTACCAAATTATATTTCTCGTATGCAACTACTTGTTTTTGTGCTAAAGTCTTTGTGCAAATCTGAACTAAAACCCAATAAATAAATATAAAAAGTGTGTCTGTACTTACTCGTAGACTTGTAGCTTGTAGCACTGGCCGCTCAAGAACAAAAACTCCCAGTCTGTCCCGTAGTCTATACTCAGATTCTTCTGTAGATCACTGAGGAAAGAAAAGAGATTTAAACTTGATTTTTAGTTATGTATTGGCTATCTTTCCCCTGACATGTTACAAATTTAATCACGTTAAATGCACAAAACTTGTAATTTTATGAGATATTTTTACGAAGCCTTACTATAAATCAATGTTGTGGCTTTAGTACAAAATGCACAGCACAAAATAATGAATAGGCACATTCTAAAGCATTAAATAGTGCTTTAGTAATATCTGTGTGACTAAGAACAACATAGACAGTAGGGATGGGAATTGATAAGATTTTTACGATTCCGATTCCATTTTCGATTCTGTATAACGATTCAATTCTTTATCGATTCTCATTTGGAAAAACAGAGAACAAACAGATCTATTAGCTTCAAGCTGGTTTATATCTTATCTTTGAGTAAGGTACAAGTTTAGAAGTAAGATGACCTTATACATCCAACAGTGAGGTCTTAAGAAAACCAGAGCCTAGGGTCACAGGGTGCCCAGAAAAAAGTTTCTAAGTATAAAATAATAATAAAATATTATTTTGTAGAAATAACAAAATACAACATAAATTATTCTGTGCAATTCCACAAGAATGTAACAATTCAACTCTATTTTTAAAAAGGATATGAGCTGAACACACAAAATTACATCAGCCAGCAACAAATACAACTCAAGTCAAGTTCAATGGAACTGTGCAATTTTACAACCATCAACTATGGAAAATTAATAATTCGTCTGCAGAAAAATGAACATATCTGCTTTTTCAGGAAGGATACGTGATCTTTCTGGTCTCCAGCTATGGAGAACACCCTCTCAGACAGGTAGGGCTGTGCGTTATGACGAAATATTTCATCTGGACGATAGAAAATGTCTACCGTCAGATAAAAAGCTCTATCGTTTAAGCCACGATAGAAGTTTTACAGCATAATGCACTTTACGGGATGTTCATGAACGCACCACGCAGCAACACATAAACAAACATGGAGGCAGATGGTAGTGGACGCGTTTTAGACCAGAGTCAACAGGATAACCAGCTAACTCAAACCGAGGAGCTTTTACCTAAAAGAGGGACAACTTCTGTCTCATCGATGTGGTTTAAATATAAAAAGACCGACGTGGACCAGACAGCAGCTGTTTGTAAAGTTCGCCGACTCCGGTCCCAACAACGAACTCCGACGCCACTAATATATTTTATCACCTGCACAAAAACCACGTCGAAGAATACAGAGACAGTCAACGAGCAAAAGCTGCAAGAGCAGCGTCGAGTGTTGGAGTAAGAGCTCAGAATAAACTCCAGACACTGCTACAGGTTTTTACCTGCAGCACGTCATGTAGCTGCCAGCTGAGCAGGATGGAAGGAAGGAGGAGGTTACTGCTGCTGTTACCAGGTACATCTACAAAGATATGGCTCTAATCTACACGGTGGAGAAACGTGAGTTTAGTGAGTTACACTCGTGGTGACGTAGTCGCGCCGACTGGAATATATATATATTTTTGTGCCGACTGGAATTGATAAGAGAATCGTTAGCAAAAATGGCAAACGATTCCAAGGGATTGAAACACTGGGAACCGGTTCTCATTAAGAACCGGTTTTCAATTCCCATCCCTAATAGACAGTTGCAACTTTTTTAGAAACAAACAAAACAATTCTCAGATAGTGTGTTGATGAGGTGGCCCTTTTCCTTTAAGGCTCATTACTATGCAGTGTCTTCAATTACCTGAGCTGGAGAGGGCTGGTCTTCTTCACTAGTGGCAGATAAGGCGAGTGAGTCCTATCTCTAACGGTGCACCAGCCCTCATTTCCATATTCATAACCAAGACTTACAGTACTAATGGGGTTAACAAACGTTTAGAGAGTGATGGTTCCTCTTGAGGTCGATAAGGCAGGGCGGTGTTGGGAGGATGAATCCAGGGTCAGGAAACCAATGCAGGTTGCTTAACCATGTGTGCATGGGATTCTCAGTGAGGGCAAAGGTTACGGCATTCATGCATCGAGTCATTTTTGTGTGGACTACTCTATTTTTGCAGCTCAAAATGTTTGATTTGTGAGTAATATGACCAAAAGGAATTAGAGTAAGGTAGATAAAAAAGAATTGAAGCATCTGAAGTCATAGCAGTTTTCCCCTCCTGTAGGAATGTGTTTATGTGAGTAGAAGTATCTTGACTTTTTGTTAGGTACCATCTCCATACTTGGCACTGTTCTCTTCTTATATTATAATGAACCCTTTGCAAACCCAAAAAGCCTCAGATGCTACGAATCGGCCATTGATGGCTGGCTCACATGTCCATGAAAACTTCAGTGGGAAAATGTACCAGAAATGTAAAAAAAGTTCTGACCATTTTTCCTAGGCATTTCTATAGATAAATATAATTCTTACCTTATTGTATGTTCAAATATTCATTTTTTTGAACACATACCAAGTCTTATGGATGTTTAGTAACATACTGAGATTGAAAACGATGCTACAGGATGAGAAAAGTGTCCTAATTTTAAGAAATGTGAGAAAACAAAGGATACAATGTTTCCTGTATGGAAATCGGATGATTGAAATCATGCAGCTTGTTTATTGTTAACATTTTTCTGCTTTAATCTTAAAAATGTACTCAGTTTTCCACACTAATTTGAGCCACGACCACCTTTAAAATTGCCACAAAGAATGTGGGATAACTCACACCCAGACTGGCACTCCTCTGCTTAAAATAAGTTGGGAGGAGGCTTTACCCAGCAGAGCACAGTAGGCAACCAATAGCGTTTGTTTTTCTTCATTAAAATTAGCCCTAGGTATCACACAGTAACAAATTCATTACTGTGCAGCTTTCCACACTGCTTTAGCACAGAGGGATGGAGTCTATTTTAGGTCCTGCTAAGATATCGTGCCATCCTGCTTACAGTAGCTAAGTGGGAAGCAAATGCATCATCCACACAAAGAGCACAGTGTTCAAGATTTAACCACAAATACGTGACAACAGAAGCCAACCTCTCCCTCTAATTCTTTATTTCCCTTACCTTATTTCCATGTTGACTGTCTCATAGGCTTCTTCTACCTTCTTCAGATTGGTAGCCTCCCACTCTGCAGCTAGACAAAACAAAAGGTCAAACAAATTAACAATGCGGAGCTGCTGCAAGTTGACAGCTGCGTGCTGCCAAACAATATGGACTTTTTAAGAACGGGGAAAGAAATGAGGCTGCACGTGAACACAGGCTGCTATTTTCAGGTGAGCTAAGTGCAAACCGGGAAGCTTATTAGCCTCTTCACACTGAGAATTGAGATAACTGGCACAGAGAAAAGAAGTCAGAGGGAGTGTGAGTGCAACACAGGTACAGCAATTACTGTACCTTTGTAACTTATACATGTCACTTTCATATTTACTCTACACTCGTATCTGACGATTATCGAAAGCAACTAAAAAGTGAGGAACACAGCAGGGAGGCAATGTGGGGGAGGGGGGGGGGGCTGTACTTCACTCATTAAAAAGATTCTAAAATGTAGACTGAACATGTTGGGAACTATGGAGCCCCAAATGGGACACTGGAAGGACAAAATAAAAACTGTATTCTTGTGCTCACAAAACATATTCTTGGGGCCTTGAAGAAACTTTCTTGGTGCCAATAAGAACATTTCTCGGCGCTTATGAGAAACTTTTTTGGCACTTATGAGAAACTTTTTTTGTGCTTATGAGAAACTTTTTTGGTGCTTATGAGAAACTTTTTTGTGCTTATGAGAAACTTTTTTGGTGCTTATGAGAAACTTTTTTGGTGTTTATGAGAAACTTTTTTGGCGCTTATGAGAAACTTTTTTGGTGCTTATGAGAAACATTTTTGGCGCTTATGAGAAACTTTTTTGGTGCTTATGAGAAATTTTTTTGCTGCTTATGAGGATCTTCCTTGGTGCTTATGGTAAATGGGCTGTATAGAGCGCTTTCTAGAGTGTTCTGCACTCCCCAAAGCGCTGTACAACACAAAAAGTCATTCACACACTGGTGCTGATAAACTACATTGTAGCCTCAGCTGCTCTGGGGCACACTGACAGAGGCGGGGATGCCATGCATTGGTGCCCTCCAAGTCCCTTTGACCACCAGTAGGCAAGGTGGGTGAAGTGTCTTGCCCAAGGACACAACGACAATGTAACCCAGCCAGAGCTGGAATCAAACCGGCGACGAGAGCCTTCAAATAGTGAAGTACAAATACTTCACTACCTTACTCAAGTAGCAATTTTGGCTATTTATACTTCACTGGAGTAATTTTTTTTCAGACCACTTTTTACTTCTACTCAGTACATTTTCACACAAAAATCGGTACTTTCTACCCACTACTTTTTCAAAATAGCCTCATTACTACTACTATTTTATCTCGGTTTGTTTTTATTCCGGGTTCTCATCGTGCAAAAACAAAGGCTTGATTGTGATTGGATGAGACCTACCATTCCGACACCCTATTGGTTGTCGTACCTGCACGTGACACAAATCACATGACACTCCCGGATATAAGACATGGCAGCAATAGCAAATGTTTGTAGTGTTGTAGTGTCCCACATTTTTCAACAAAAAAGCAAATGTTTTGGGGGGATTTGAGGTAAAGAACTATAGGTGATCCCTCAATAATTAACAAAGGATTAACTACAAATTGGGGATTTCTCTTGTGATGTGTTGATTTTGGGCTTGTGTTCCAACTTCCCACTAGACAACTGTTGCCCTGTGTTGGCCCTTTGGTGAAATTACTATAATCACCAGTTTCTACTGTTAAAAACAAAGAAAAAAATACATATGAATCCAAATTTAAAGCATTTGACTGCAATATGGTATTTTAATTAAACTATTTATTGAACTGCTGAAATTTTATTGCAAGATAGTAACTTCAAACCAAGATTGTTGACATTTGAAAACTGCAGAGGTGGTACATTTAATATAAATAAAAACATTTTCCTGTGAATTAAAAAAAATCAAACTGAGTAAAATAATTCAATTAACAAGGGCTAAAGTATAAAGTGCACTGTAGGCCCTGTGGTGTGTCCTAAACTTATGTCATTAATGTCATTTTTTCCCCCTACAGTATACTTCTACTTTTATACTTTAAGTAGTTTTGAAACTGGTACTTTTATATTTTTACTTGAGTAAAATGCATCAGTTGATACTCCTACTTCTACAAAAGTAAAGCCTAGTATCTATACTTCTACTTGAGTAGTGAATGTGGGTACTTTTGAAGGCTCTGCCGGCGACCCTCTGGTTGCCAGACGGCCACTCTACCAACTGAGCTACACACCGGCTTATGAGAATCATTCTTGGTGCTTATGAGAATCTTTCTGTTATGGAGCTAAGGTAAAATTTTAGAATATTTGTTGATGTTCACAAGAAACATTCTTGCTGCTCTCAAAAATCTTTGTTAGTGCTTTGAAGAAACTCCCTTGAGTCTTATGAAAATATTTGTTGGTACTTACAAGAAAAATTCTTGTTGCACTTTTAGTGGTCATAATAAGCTTTATAGTTATCATGCAATGATAACCTGTGCAAGCTAAACAGATTCTAGTGAGCAAAAAGAACATCTAACTGGAACATATCTAATACTTTCATCCAGAAACTCAAGATAAATCTGGTAAATTTGATCATTCTTGTCCAGTTTCACATTATGAATGTAATCTTAAAAACTTCTCTGCAGTTTCCTGTGTGCACTTGAAACTTTTCCAAACTTCTGGTGAATGTTTTCACACACATTTTCTTTCAGTTATAGTAATTCATGTTAAGTGGCACCCCTATTCTTGCTTTATGGTAAATTTTGCAGGCTGGAGCCTGATTTGCCTCTGTTCCACTATTCTCCTGCTGCAGAGAGAAGTCAACCATTAGATAAATAAAAAGCTGAAAAACAATACCATAACTAAAAAACAGGCATGGCTGCCACACAAGAACAAAAATCGAACAGGAAATATAGATTGTTCCATAATTATAAAAATGGATAGCATCATACTTTTCAGATAAACAAAAATAAAATAAAATTGTTAGTTTTTGGCCCAACTCAAGTTTCTCTAATCCTTGCATTTTCTCAAGGTTCACTTGAGACTCTGTTTTCTCTCATACCACCCCATTCTCATCTCCCTTCACTGGCTTCCAGTAAAAAACCTGTTTGTTGTATGTGAGCAGAGGCAGTGAGGATTATTAAAAACTACCACGTAAAACATTCCTACAAATAAAACACTAAGAACACTGCCTTAAGGTCTCTATAGAAATCATTTGAAACATTTTGCAAAAGATTTTCAACCAAAGCAAGTGAATAAGGTCAACGTGTATCAAAAGTTGAGTTGATTTCTTTTACATACTTTCATGCAGTAGGAGTAAACCCGGTGTTGAAAACAAATGAAAGTTAAGAATTAGACATTTTAAAGTGATGAAAAATGTCATTTTATAGATCTGCGTAAAGTTGTGTTTTCATTAAACAAAAGAGAACTAGGATATTTTATCCCACTCAAGGACAAGTTTCACACACATGCATCTCTTTACTAATAAAGCTGTGACAAAGGCCATTTAAGCAAGTCTGAAACTGAGCTACACTCAGAATGATTAAAACATGAAGTTTCTGCAGACTTTCTTTTGTGTCTTAGAAAGAGACACACCTGCACCATTAACAACTAAAACATCATGGTTGGATTTAGTATGATTTTTGAACAATATTTCTGAAATGGAACATAACACAAAAAATTACTGAAAGGCATTAAAAAGCTGCTTAATGACTATTAAATATTTTCTTAATGACATGCTCATTTTTTTTTTTTACTTATTAAGATTGTTTAGAAATTAGACAATCTGGTAAATGTAAGCATTATGGGGTTCAGTGGAGACTTGGGTCATTTCAAAGTGTCATCCCATTTATTTACAGTAAGGACTACTGTACACCCACTGGTGACAGGATTCAGAGCGAGCAGAGCTTTTAGAAACAGGAAATAGTCCTCTGGAGCAATACTCATGTCTAGTCACATCTGGAGAGACACTGCTGCAGATAAGGTGATAAATTAGCTGCTAATTTTCCCTCTATGTGCAGGAGCAGTGGATCTACCCTGAGCCCCTCCCAGATGACCGAGCTCCTCGCCCTATCTCTAAGGGAAAGTCCAGACACCCAGAAAACTCATTTTGGCCACTTGTATCAGCGTTCTCGTTCATTCGGTCACTACGCAAAGCTTGTGAGCATAGATCAATTGGTAAATTAAGAGTAAGTAAGTAAAGTTTATTTATACAGCGCCTTTCACAGATATGAATCACAAAGCGCTTTACAACACAAACAAAAGAACAAAACTGAGAAAACATTGAAAATAGAAAACAAACAGAGATTTGGGCATACAGGGGATCTACATTGTAAATGATGAGACTATGTGGGCTATAACTTGGGCAAATACTAAAATCTTGGGCAGAACAATTTTAGGGAAAACTTCAATAATATATTTGGGCAAAACAATAAAAGAGAAACAAACTGGGAGCAGGTAAGAAAAGGGCTAACGACAAGGAAGGATGAGGAAGAAACCTCTGCATACAGGAGACAATACACTGACAGTCCACAGTTAAAAAACACATCCAGGAAGGTGAGCGGGACCAGGAACTCTGCCAGCAGGCACAGACTTCAGTGCTGACGCAGCTGCACGCCTGCCCCCTCCAGCAGGGGTGAAGGAGAAGATAGGAGGAGAACGTAGAAAGGAGGGAGGGTTCCGAGCAGCAGCTCCATTCATTCTGTAGCGTGGGGTTGTTCAAGGGCACAGATAAGATTTGAAGTTGTTTGTCAGGCAGCAGCCATGTTTTCTCCACTGCCTTATTGTTCATTACTGCTTTGCCTTTCAATTCAGCTTTCTCTTCACCACGACAGTACAGCGCCCACAACACTGTAGATGCAGCACTGATCCACTTGTCGGTCTCCCGCTCAGTTTTCCCCTCATTCGTAGAAACTTAAACTCCTCCACTTGGGGCAGGACCTCATCCCCGACCCGGAGAAGGCATTCTACCCTTTTCCAGCTCAAGACCATGGTCTCAGATTTTGAGGTGCTGATTCTCATCTCGGCCACTTAGCTGTGAACTGCTCCAGCGAAAGTTGGAGATCACAGAGGACAATGTTTAATTGAAACTAACTAGACAAATGGTCTCAAGCTAAAATTGTGTTGTAATGCATCAGTGTGACTTTTTTGAGCAGGACTTGTTTTAAATAGCCCCAAAAATGATCAGGTAATTTGTCACTGATCTGCAGCAGCACTTCAAAATGACTGAACTATCTCTTTAATATACTTCGCTGAAAGTCTTATAAAATGTTTTATCTAAAAACAAATATGCAAACCTAATAAAGATTTACTAATTTATACAGCTGCAAATGTCTTGTAGTGGTTTTTAATTTGAATGACAAACTCCCAAAGTGTCGCTGTGTTTGGGTCAGTTCTAATAATGATCAAATAGACTTTTTTTGTGTTTTGTTTTCTTTCTGTTTTTTTTTTTTGGACCCAAAACAAAAAACGTACAAATGTAATTAGTTAACAGATTCTTTGACAACAGTGTGGAAAAACCTGTCAAAGCAATTAACTCACAAAGTAAACAATCTAAAACACTCAAAATCACATTCATTCCTGCAACATGCGATGTCTGTGTAATTACTCCTTTTCATTAGCGGTGACATCCGACTGCGTGGTCTTGCACGGAGCCGAGTATAAAAGCATACCGGAATATTTTTGTCACTGAACCATGTCAACCGCCGAATGTGAACAAAAGGGCCGAGGAGGAGAAGAAGGTGGCAGAAAATAGAAGCAAAGACAGGCTGAAAAAGACTCCAATTTAACCACCCGGCGCTGATGGACATGTGGATTTACTGAGGTTCCTGAAAGTGGACAGGTTCGTCTCTGACGTCGGAGTAACTCTCACCGGGGCCTGGCGCCGTGGCAACGGAAAGCGATGCGTGTGTGTGCGCCTGCATATGTGTGGTGACAACCAAGTGGGAAGCTGTGACAGAACTGGTCTGAATACCAATGATCATGTTCCTTGCATTGAACAATCCCTTAAATACGTATTTCATCACAAAAACGAGTACGGATGTAGAGCGTCCGACGGGGGAAGCTGGGATTTTTCCAAGCTGTAACGTAAAGGCTATTTTTGTGGCGCCAAGAAGGGCAGAAATCCTCCTAAGACACTCCCAAACCCTTCAAAAATCACTGTCTTACACACAAACACGTCCTCTCCAGCCCCCTCTTGTCTTCTTTCACTCACACACACATATACACACACACACACACACACAGAAATCATTGGGCTCAGCAATGACAAAAGGAGACACAGAATCCCATGTGGGTGACATTTGACCCGTTGCTGCAGCCCTGTTGTATATGGAGAGAGTGGTGATGGTGAGGGGAGCCGGTGAGCCGAGGAGAAGGAAGAGCAGCCAGGCGTATAGAGGTACTCAGAGCAGGAAACACAGGGAGAACACAGCCTCTCTGCACCAGTCAGACCTCATGATTACCTGAATCCAACAAACAGCAGCTCTAATGGTTTCAGACTAATTACCTTTCATCTGGTCTGGATATTATAAAGCAGTCAAATTCATTTAGAAGCATGACTTATTTTAATATTTGTGTTATTTGAGTCCTTACAGTATGTATCAATCATGGTTATACGTTGTTATTGTTAAACACATCTCAGTGATTTCGAGTTGGTGTTTGAGATTTACCCATCTTCTAATTGGATGTAGTTTTTTGGGGAACAATTAAAAAAACGGTAACTTCCATCTGCTGGTTTTGATAACAACGAAGAAATTCAGAAGCTCTGGATACGATTTTAGACTCAAACTCACCTTCAAAGGAGGGTTCTGAGAAGTTTGGAACTAGTCCAGCATTAGTGTTTTTGTTACCTATTACATGTGTAAGAAAATTATTATATTACAAAAATATTTTAGAAGTAAAAGTATACAATTTAAAATAAAAATGACCTGAAAACTTTGAGTTTTTTGGCTGCTCTTCTGCTGTCTCCCTCTGATGATGTCATGTACAGTATCACATGACTAGAAGTCTGTGCGTTTTTAGATGCAGCCTTTTTGCACCATGAAAAACGCAAACTAAACACCTGACAGTTATTTAAAAATGGAAAGGGTGATCAACATAATTTTTTACCTCAAAGATAGTTTTTAATTGAAAACATTAACTTCACTGATGGACTTTAAAGTGCCTGTGACTCCATATTTAAATCACTTTATATTAAACAGGTGTAATCTTTGATGCCTCTAGATTAGCGTTGCACCATTATAGCTCAAAATACGCTGTAATTATTTCCTAACGAGCAACTCAGAGATCAGAAGAAAGCGCCGCCTTCCGGTTCTGCTGGGTTTCTCCTTATTTGGCAGCCTGACACTTCTGCTGCAGCAGGGGGCAGTGTCGTCGCGTGAAAGAGAAACGAAACTGAAACTAAACACTACACGGTCTATGGGCAATGGCGGCGGCACTGCCTCGCTCCAGGTGTCGTGAACGTGCATGTGGGAGGAGAATTTACCATATAAGCAAGTCCGGATCACTATGACCTCATAGCGGGCTGGAGTGAAAAAAAACTGTTTGAAACCTGGGTCTGAAATCTGGAAGAGCTTCTCACTGGCTGTACTAGGAGACAGATGGACGCCGTTTTTTGCTCTTTCTGGCAGGTTTAAGGTGAGAACTCAATGTTGCAACATGATAGATAAGTCAGAAAACATGGAAACTGATGTCATGGGCACTTTAAGGGTGTTTTTACACCTGTAGTTCAGTTCCTCTGCTCCAAATCAGACTTAATTCAGTTTCTTCTCACAGTTTGGTTTCTTTTCACACAGTGAAAACTGCAAATGGAACAAAATGCATCACAACTAACGTTCAGCCTGCTGATTGGTCAGGTTGTCTGGGGGCGAGGCTACCAGAAGCAGGAAGAAGGTGTGAGCTAGTCCACAACAGGGTCTAACCCTCTCTCTCTCTCTGAGAAGTTTATGAACAATTTAAACTGTATTAATGAGTCAGAAAAGTCTAGTCATCAGCTCAAATATCACTGACGTAACAGACCTTGGTTCATTTTTGACTAGCTATGAGCTACACGGTAGCTGTTGATATTTGTGAGTCCTCCTGCATCCCAGAATGCAATGCAAACCTAGCTACTTGAGGGTTTTTTGGCTCAGACTTGTAGCTTCAATTTCAGGGTTTTAGTTAAGATTTGCTTTTGACATTTACAGCAGTGTTCAGCCTACAGATCATCCTGACTTTTTATCAGCTTAATGTTGCTTAGGCATGGCCAACGCCAATTAGAAATGAAGAAATTACACAAATTAGCCTCATTAATCAACTGGTTGACCTCTAATCACAGCATGTACCAGAGGTTTGCACCAAAGTAACATGACTTTGACTTGTGTCACAATTTTGACGACTTAACAGACTTGAATCACAAAAGACTTGGACTTTAACACCAATGACTCATGACTTCATTTGAACTTGAGACTACTGGCTTGAAAATACTTGATATCTTACACAGGTTGAACATAATTACTGGAAAATTAAAAATCTGCACTCTTTTTGGTCAATAAACCCTTTAAAAATTATTCATAATTTCTGAAAATTACTTATTATTATGCAACTAAATTATAAATCTAGTCAGATTACTTGTTTTGGACTGAAAAGTCAAAGTTTAGGACTTGAATTTACCTCACAACTTGAGTATAATGATTTGAGACTTGCAGAACAATGAATTATCAACATAAAATGAAAGAAAAATAACTAGCTGTACAGTTTACATTGTATTCACAGGAAAATGTAGGACAAATGGTTTGATGGTAAGCTGACCAGTGGACGTTTTTCTCCTCAGGTGTACAGTACCTTACTGGAAACCATCAAGAGAGCTGTTAAATCACAGAGGCCGTGTACAAAAATAGAAGAGGAGGAACACGCCGTCTCTGGAAATCTCCTGTGTATACCTACCTCGAGCCGGAGACCGAAGATACTCTGTTTACATGCGAGTGGATCAATAGCCAAGATAATTCCTCTGCAGCTCTAAGAAAAGCAGCCTGAGAGATGGTGAAATGTGCTTAACAAAACAAAGCCGATGCAGCAAGGCCACCCTCGATCCCCGCACTCACACAAGCAACACACACCTTCGGCGAGAGCATGTCGACCGACACGTAGGAGGGTGGTTTGTTGTCTGTTATTTAAGAGTCTGCTCTTTAAAATAAAGGCAGCGTGCAAAAAGCTGCCAAGTTGATTCCTGTCCACTCTAAATGCTTTTGCCCCCCCCCCCCCCCCCCCCC
>SSNR01000016.1:855150-870443 GCA_006937965.1 Callopanchax toddi
CCCCCCCCCCCCCCCCCCTTATTTTTTCTCGTTTCATGTTGACTTTTACATTCTCCTTGGCTTCAATATTTTCAGCATGAGCTGCTAAGAGTCTCCCTGGCAGCTTCGACTCCCTTCCTCAAGCTTTATTTTCTCAGTTTCTCTCCTCAACCGAGGGCCTGCTAAGTGGGCAGGAGTAAAATACAAATGGGGATCCATTTAATGTGACGCTTATGGCAGGTTGGAAGCATTAACAAGGGGGGCCTTTTAGCCACTGTAAGCTAGGCATCAAAACCCACTACCCAACGGAGAAAACGTCTCCTTTTGCCACCGCTTGGTTCGTTTGAATTTTTCATAAAACACGCTCAGACAAATAACCGACGTTAATTACATTCGACAAGACTTCTGTCTTTACTAGAATGCTTTCCGACACAGAGTATAGCCATGAGCTAAACACTTTTACCAGACGCGCGGTGTTACGCTTCCCATTTTCTTATGCTTCACTCTTTATCCGTCCGAATCACACAAATGATTCTGAAAGTGCAGCACAGGCTGCTGGGAGTTGAGGAGAGGTCAATCTCGCCCCCCGCATAATCGTTGTGTTGGAGTGTCTGATTGTATTAGGGTTGAGTGAATAACAGTAGCTGGCAGAAATAGCATCATGTTTTGAACTATCAGTGCGATTCATAGCCTTGCGACTGACTCAGTTTCTATTCATTCTCCCACGCTCTCATGCAACTCTGTTTTCATATTTTTTTTTACTTCTTTTCCAAAGTGGTTGAAGGACAAGCGTGGCTCTGCAGCGAGCGTGTACTGAAATTAAGAATGAATGCATTCACTGCCCAACTGTCATTATATCAAGCGATAAAAGCCAGCACTGCAGATGGTGGGCTTCAGCGACGACACATAATGTGTTCTGATGATAACAATGCGGGCAGATGTTTCACCTGTAACGGTTAATAGGCTTTGAGGGGGAAAAAAGGCTGGTTTTGATTATGAATTTAGATGTATTATGCCATTTGTGCAAAGGGTAGGACAATTATAAAGTATGAGCATCAACAACATTCAATGAATTTAAGCAGGTGAATAACTCAGGAAAGAAATGCCTTCTTTTTTTAATAAAAAATCTAAATTTTCAGGACTCTTCTTACAAATCAAAACAGGAAACCTGCTGCTTGAAGAAATCATTTTTATTTAATTTATTTATAACCTTTATTGAACCAGGTATAAAAGTCTCATTGAGATTAAAAATCTCTTTCGCAAAAGCATCCTGGCCAAGACAGACAACAGGATTACATAACAATAACAACATTCATCCATTCATACAAGATACAAATTAAAACAAGTGAGAGAGATGTAAGTACAAATATCAAAAGTAGCACATTATACAATAAATAAAACAGTTACGTGTTGATGTGACAGCATCTTTGTTGTTTGAAAGCCTTTTAAAAATTCCAAGGAAACCAGCTCCCTCAGATTTAAGTCATTTTGTAGAAGGTTCCAAGAACCAAGAGCAGCAAACTGAAAACCCCTAGTGCATGGGACCTTCTGCAAAATGACTTATTACGTTGTAGATTGTACACCTGTACGTTGTGTACAGGTGCTTTGGACACAATAATGCTGTTTAACGATTTTGATTTGTAATGATATTTTGTTTGTTTTATTGATTTTATTTGTTTTTTATCATGTTTGATTCTGTTTTTTGTGAAGCACTTTGTTATTTTTTTCTGTGAAAGGTGCTATATAAATAAACTTTACTTACTTACTTACTAAAAACGTCAATAAGTTTCAAAATTAAACTATTTTGATTTCTTGGTTATCATTTCAGAGACAACATAAAACTGTATTTGTCTATAATGCCTGAGACAGCACTTAGCAGGGGGGACCATGGGGGGGGGGGGCACTGGCCCCATGGACCCCACCTAGAACCGCCCCTGCATATAATCCATTTGTTAAGATAGTCAAATATCAATCAGGTCTGAAACATCCATAATCTTTTTTTTAATGGATAAATGTATTTAAAGGTCTAATTTTCATTATCGGACATGGACTCGGTATCGGCAGATCCTCAAAATCAAATGATTCAATGGAATTAATCGGCAGGGTTGTCACAAGCTGCCAATTGCTGGGTTTCACTCATGTGACCGGGAAGTCACAAATGGGGGCAGGAAGTGTTTTGCGCCACAACAAAACAGTGCGATGGATGAAAGCAGCTATACTAAGGCTTTGATTGGGCTGGCACAGACGCGATATCACAAAAAAATACATCTTCATTTAGGTTATAACCCAAATAGTTTTTTTTTTTAAACTGACTTTAAATACAGTCTGGAGGACTGAAGCTTTGAAGCAATCGACATAATCAACTATCTCGTAATGCCATTTTTATAGATGTGTTTCTGAGTAAATGTTCACGAAAATACTAGAAAATAACATTTAGTAAACCCTTACCTGTTAGAACGTGAACTCTAGCATTGCCCGTTTCTGCGCTTCTTGTTTATAGCCGGAGATTACTGATCCACTCCGCCGTCTTCTTTCAGAAAGTTTTTTTAAATTAAGTGTTTTGTGGCACACGACTTTCAGGACACGACAAAAACTTTTGTCTTTCTCCCGATTAGAGCGGGTGCAACAACCGCAGACTGCACATAATTTGGGCATTTTGAAGCCGGGTCAACGGAGACAATAGGGTTCTGTGCCGCGGCGGTTACTTCCTGACTCCATCTGCATTTGGTGACGTCAACGCTACGTCATGTGAAACCTAGCAATAAGGATTTTTTAAATAAATATCCATTTGACGAGGTAAACATTCCAGCAGCGCCACACAACATCACACCGGAACTAATAGTAAAGGTCATCACCTTCACAATAAAGGCTGCTCGGAGGAGTTCACATGACTGACAGAAAAAAGACTCGGAGTTCATCCAAGTACTGTCCCTCAGCACCACACAATAAGAAATGTTTATTTACACATCTTTATTGTGTGGTAAAAAAACACTGTAAATGTGTAATTATTACATTACATTATTCCACCATTACATTTTCATCTCCCGCCCCCCCTAGCAGCAGCTCGTGCACCCCGCACCACACTTTGGGAATCCCTGTTTTAGGACATTTTAGAACCTTCCTCCACAAACAGCCACCGTTCAGTGACATACTCGCTTAAAGGTATATTTTGGTCATTTTGAAGTGGCGTTCTATCAGTTATTGTCAGTTATTTGAGACTGCTTATGGCATTTATTTTACTTCAGCTGCCTTTATAGTAGCATAGTATTTTGGACTTTGGTTGAAACCAACACTATAAACCGTGGACACTCTGCAGGCTTGGGGGGTGTCCATGCTGATTCGCGATGGAATTTTTTTACACAACGACAGCTCGTCGTCAGATTTTAAAGGCAGCAAGCTGATTAAATGTTTAAACTGTACAGATATAATCACTTTGCTACAGCATATAAATAAAAATATAAATAAAATCTAATCTGGTTCTTAATGTATTTTCTTTGAAAGCCTATGCCTTAGGTTAAAACAGCATCTGTTCCCCAATAGACACCGCGGTCTAGAGGTAGAGACAGCATCTATCACCTCGGAGACCCAGGTTCAAATCTTTTTTTTAAATTAGATGGTTAAAAGTTATGTTTAGGGGCGTGTGCAGGCTTATGCATGCACACACCAATGCAAAAGCAAACAAACCAAAAAGTCCAGGTATGGCTGGTGGGCCAGAAATATGAGGGTAGTGGGTCGTATTTGGCCTGCGGGCCTCCTATTGAGTAGCCCCACCATAAACCGCCTCATTCATGCAAAACTGTAGGTTTACAAACAGGTAGTATTGTGGTCAAATGCATCAGAATAATATTTTTTAGCAAGAGCTGTTTTAAATACCTGACAACTAGCGTCTCTCCTGATCTGACTAGCCATGTGTATTGTTCCAGTCAGAGAACTACTCCCCGTTTGTTGAGACTCCACTCACTTTGAGTGATGTCACCAGTGGGTGTGGTCCCGACTGTAGATAAATGACTGATAGAACATCACTTCAAATAGACCAGAATCTCCCTTTATGTCACTCTGATGTTCTCTGACTTAGCAATGGTTTATTATCTGTTTGCTATTTTACATGTTCTCTACTTTCCAGATTAAGCAGAAATAATCTCAAATGAGCATAATTACAATAGAGATGACTCAAGGTCGCCATCTATCGACTAAACTCATAAATGCACTAAATGATCCAAAAATATTACGCTTACAGGCAATAACGGCACTGATGAATTGAGGAGATAAAAACAGCTTTCTAAAAGTTGGAAATAATCAAAGTCCTGACTTTAAAAAAAGCTGTCCCCAAACTCGTGTGTTTAAATTCCTTGTGTCAGTAAAGAAAAACGAGTCTCAGTTGTCCATCTTCTCATTCTTTATACTAAGCAAACATAAACAACTGTGTTGGTCTTTATTTTCTTTTAACTAAAACAAATATTTAAATTTACTAACTTGTTCCTACAGATGCTTGTTGACCCAAAAAAAAAAAAAAAAACTTGAGATGAAGAAGAGGAAATATTAGATTCTTGTAAAGCGGCAGTGAGGGTTTAGTATTCTCCCGATGTGTAATTACTAACATTTAAATAAAGATGGGGCCCAATGAAAAGAATAAACAGTCTGGAGTGGGTTCGCTGTGCAACAACTGGGTGCTGTTTATGAATATGTATGATGTAACAAACGCCTAGGAGCTGACCTACTTCTGCTTCTCCTCTGCTTATGACTCGGTCCCCTTCCGGGGTAACTCTGTCATCTCGCAACGTACTGTAATAGCAGGAAGCAAGCCGCTCTCATGTACAAATCAACATGCTACCGCTTTGACGGTTCTGCAGGTGATAATCACTGTCGGCTGAGGCCGAGCGCTCGGGTGGCAGCAGAAACGTTCAGGACCTGGTAATTCACGTGGCATGTTTATCATTCCTGCTTACCTTCGCTTGACTTTTAATAAATGTTTACTCAAGTAGTCGTGCGGTGTGAAGACGAGGAGGTGCAGGAGACGGGAGCAAAATGTGTGACGGACAAGTGCGCGCAAACAAAAGAGAGAGCTCGACATAACTGGGGCTGCACACTGGAGAGTACTCGTCTGCACCAACTCATAAAACATCTTTATATGGGATCAGCTTGGTACGGTGCCAAACTCTGTTAGCTTCAGGGGCCAGGAAAGGGAAAGAAAATACAACCAGTTCAGACAGAAAACTGGCAGCTTCTCAAATCAGACTTCCAACATTTGATAAGTGAAAATGGGCTAATTTGGTGAACCCCTCAAACGGCCGTGATCTGATACGCTCCTCCTGTGGCGTGAGAGGCACGTCGTTTCGACCTCCCGGCAGCAAGAAGGAGAAAACGCACGAGTGAAATGAAACTCCCATCGCACAAAAGATAAATCTTTATTCCACGCTTCTGTTGACTCTGCCTTTGCTCCCTTCTGTCGATCCAGCACTTCAGGTAAGCACAATTTTATCTCGAGGACGGGTCACACACCCCGAGTCGGTGTCAGAGGTGTCGCTGAGCACCACGTTTCTAGCAAACCTCTTGTGTTTAACATCTCACATCTAATTCAGGAAAAAAAGTGCTGAGCGGAGCCTTTAATTAACACCGGGCCTCGCCAAGGTTTGTAACCTGCCAAATACCCGTGATAACGTACACGCTGGAGCGCTGCCTGTGAGCCATGAGCCAAGTCATTTGCTGAAATGTTGCATCTTAGAAAAGCTCCCCGATCACCCCCAATGACGAACGTGCTAAAGGACATATTTCTATGATTAAAGAGGAAACTTTCCCTAAATGTGATGCAGAAAAACAGCTGTACCCAGACTTAAAGTTTTCCCTAAATGCAGTTTTCAGTCTAAACGTCTCCACAAATCATCCAACCACCGAGTTCCTGTCTAGGATGACTCATCTCCACATAAATTTGTTTCCGTTTACTATTTTTAGGTATGCCCCCACGTCTTTAGAAAAAAACTTGCTAAATTAGATCAAAGTGAGCCCTTCTTCACTCTACACATATGTGCATTGCTAATATACTTGCTGCAGCATCTAAAAAAGTAAAAAATGGTATAAATACCATTATGAATTGAACATTTTACTTTTTATACCTGATAAAAGACACATTTTAGGCTTCTAAGCTGTCATATGCAAACTTTGCTCTCTCTTGGTTGATGCTGATGTTTTAAAACACATTTTATTGCGCAGTTAAACCAAGAAGGATTAAATTGATTTAATAAAAAATAGTTTCTGGCTGTCCTGGGTAGATTAAAATGATCTGAAGTACTTCCCATTAAACACTGGACTCCATTATACATTGATGACTGTAGATATCAATTAATACAATTTGGTGAGAGCAAAATATGGTCCAAAAGCCAAATTCTGTTCTTGGACAATCCCAAGCTGGGCCTTGAGGTATTGCAATAGAAACACATTTGTATATATTTCAGGGGTTGAAGCAAATTCATTTCATCTGACTGGAAATTTGTCAGTCGGGGGGGTTTGCGACCGGAACAGCCCGAACCAAACCAGCCCAAAGTTAACATATAGGCCAGTTCAGCCCAGTCCACTTCTAGACCCAAGGCAAGTACCGTAGGCGTGAGTGGCTCAGCGCGGACTTCTGTCCAGGTGCAGGGAGCCGGATCTCTAGCGTACTTCCTGGAAAGAGGGGCTTGCACCGGTCAATCCAGACTGGCCTCTTTCTCCTGGACATAGGTTCTTGCGCAGCATCTCGGTCTGCAGGTATTATTGGTGGGGATGCAGCGCTTCTGCAACCTTGGATTGAGTTATTGGTGGGAGCACGTCACCTCCATCCTCGCTAAATCTACGCCCATGACATCACTATTTGACAGAACTTTTTCCTCTTTTTTTAAATTGACGAAAGTCCATCGTGACGACGGAGAACTTGAACCCCTGATATACCGTATTTGGAAAACTCAAAGTTTAGTATAATTTTGTTTTATTTTATAGTTAGGTCCAGTGCATGCTTTAATAATACATGTGGTCAAAAAGTAGCTCCATGTGGTTGACCTGCCAGTTCAAGGGTTGAACAATTATATTAATGAACATCAAAACATGCAAATTTACAATTTTTAGTTGTCTAAATCTAAATATTCTGGAGTCAAAAAGAGGTAAAAATATGTTAAGAAAGCATCACTTCACTCAAAGAGACATTTTCTTGACCAAGCTAAATACGCTTAAAACTTCCATTAAAAAAGAAAGAAAGACAAAGTCTTGTATCTCTCAACATAGCCGCCTAAAAGAACTTTTTTCCAATTGAATGCACAGCTAATATGGCCCTCTGGAATCTGAAGGCTCCCAACTCCTGGTTTAAGGTTTCACCGGGTTCAAGACTCAGAATGAGAGAGAAATGTGCATTCAGGAAGTTGAGGTGCAGAGGAAGCAGAAGAGCTCCCGGCTTGATTAGACCACATAGGAGGAGACGGTGCAAAAACCCGGTCAACCGAAACTGCTGCGCGCTGCTTGACCCCTGGTGACACTCTCACCCCGCTGCAGCATACAGCGAGTCAAAACACTGAACAGAGAAAATCCTCGCTGCACCCTCGGGGACCATACAACAGCACAAAGATGGAGCCCCTAAGCTACAGCAATGGCACATCTACTTCTCAATACCCCTTTAAACTAGCTTGGTACAAAGAAGAAATCTGTTTTAGACATCGACTCTGCTTGCAGTAAGTAGTTACTGAGCAGCCGTACTGCATCGTGGCCCAAACCAGCACTGTTAGCACAGGGGAGGACATGCATTCTGCTACAAACCGATGATGTAGCACAAAGAGAAGAGTGCACAAGAAGCGAACACACTCAGCTGTAGCTCGGCAGGCGCAGCCTGAAATAGGACCTGTGATGACGGGACAGTGGACGGCACCAGTTCGCTCCATCGAAGTCAGCACCGTGGAGGGAGCTTGCTGAGCATGCAGCGAGGAAAATGGACCACACAAACAGAACAGTCTGCAACTACGCTAACAATGTAACTGTAGAGCCATACTCAGGCATAGTGTCTTTGGCCAGACACATGACCAGAGAGGCAGCAGATTTCCCCCAACATGCAGCTAACAGGACACTTAGTAGAAGAGGCATTTCAAGGGCGCGCAGAGAGAGCTACATACAGTTGTGTCGTGTCTGTTTCCGGACAGAAAGTAATTTCTGTGGACACAACCGCACTCTGAGCAACACTATGCTAATATCTCTCCAAACAGACCCTTTTCAGGATGTGTCAGACAAATCAGCAGAATAGAGGGCAAGAGAGACAAAGACAAACAAGCAGAACTGCACGCAGACGTGCTGACACAACAGAGATCACAAGAAAGAAAGCCGACGAGTGCAGCTCAGGTAAGTTGTAGAACAACAGCGAGGCAGCAGCTGTTCCTGAACTAAACTGAGCATCACTGACAGTCCAGGCTGAGCAGGAAAGCGAGGGCGCTGCTACTCCACCAGGCTCCAGGTCCTTAGAAAGGAAGGAGGAGGGGTTGGGTTGGGTGGAGACGAGCCCACTGACCTATGGTCTTCCCACGGGCAACGACTCTTAGTGAATACGGCGTACGTGAGCGCATGTGTGGTCCTGACATATCTCTCCACACTGCAGCCTAATCGAGGGGAAGGAGGAAGAGGGAAGAACGACAAGTGTGAGTCAAGTCGTCACGCAACGGCTGGCGATACACTCTGGGAAAGCTCTCACCGGCCCTGGAGCGCAGCTCTTTATAGCAGCAGGCTCAGTTCTGACACACTCTCAAATGCACACAATGAAAAAAAAAACAGAGAGAAAAGACTTTTTACTGATGTCTTGACCAACAAACTAACAGCAGATGATACACACGCTGGATTTTCTAGCAGCGTTTACATCACAGAAATAAAACGGTATTGTGTTTTTTTTAATTAGTCTTTATACATTGCGTGCCATTTCTCTGGTAAACACATTTACACTCAACTAGTCTTTTTTCCTTGAAGGTGCTTTTATTTTCTTTTTTTTTCCTCTAAGAGAGACCCATCTGCCTCATTTACTTTTACAACCAAACCCCCAAATCCCTCTGGGATGAGAGTGTTACCTCCGTCTCTCCCTGCAGTGTCGCAGTGATGATCAAAAGCTGCCTGTTTGTGTGTCTCACGGACAAGTGTGGACAAAACAAATGGTGAAACCAACACCAAACCCTCTTGTGTCAGTTAATTATTTTTCACTGCTCCAGATGCTGTCGCCAAATGAACGCAGTGCTTTAAGACTTTGCTCAGGGCACTGCTTTGTGAAAGCGCGCCGGCCCTTTAAATAATACTACAACTATAAAAGGCGAGGAATGGGGCAACACTGATACAGCAGCCACAGCCTGATGGCAATTATTTAGACGTCCGCTTGCTAATTATAATCGAGCATGACAGGTGCCCAAAACAATTTGTGCGCAAACCGCCTGTGAGCTTCTGCGTGTTGTCTGCTGCAGATAAAGATAACGCCGAGCGCCCGCGTCTCGTCAGACAATCGTCTCTTTCGCTTTCAGCTGGGCTGCACGGTTTCTGACGAGCACGCTGTTAGCGAGGTGGCGCATGCTGGTTGTTTCAACATTTACCTGAAGATAATTGTAATAGACCCAGGAGGTGTGAAAAGCAGGAGAGAGAGGGTGATTTATTGTGAAAATGGTTTCATTTCATCGCAGCCATTTTGTTGACTTTTAATTAAAAGTTTTATTCCCATGAATTTTGGGGTGTGTTTTTAGAAGGAGAAGGCACGTTGCTAACCAGCTGATGTGAAATTGTTTTAGCTTGGTTTCCTTACTCAAACCTAGGGAATACATGTTACATATGATAAAATGTTTAATGATTTAGTCTAAAAATATCTAGACTATTTATGATGCAAATCTGTTGTGCATACTTTAAAACTTTTATTATCACACACACAACTATACTACTCTCAGACAACTTTAAGAGGGTAGTTTCGAAAAGAAAACCAAAAAAACTATTGGAATACCAACGCCATACCACCAGAATAATGAAATTACACATCAAAATGTAAAGGAAGAACATTCTGGGCATGGCTTATGGTGATGGGAAGAGGGCTGTATGGTAGTGCAGTTGTTTGCACTGTTGCCTCGCAGCAAGAAGGTCGTAAGTTTGAATTCCAGCTGCAGCCTTTCTGCATGGAGTCAGCGTGTTCTCTCCATGCATGCGTGGGCTTCCTCCAGGTACTCCGGTTTCCCTCGAAGATCACAATATGCCTGATAGGGTGATTGTTAGATGTATGTACTGTGGATAAAAGTGTTTAATAAATGAATAAACATAAGATCTAGTTCAATTCATTTCCATGGAGGGGAGCTAAAAACTAAAACCAGCCACTGAGGGGAGAGCATTTGTTCAAACGTCAACTTCTGGTCAAATATCTAGTAAATATACTGAATATACAGTTGACAGAAAAGATGCTTGAGATTTCAAATCTGATTTACATTCCTGGCCAAGGGAAGTAAACACTCAAGACAGTACTAAAGTCCAACACGAGCCTTGTAAGTGAGAATATACCAGTGACAAAGCAGGTCATCTGACATGAGATTAGAATGAACAATCATGAGTCAAGAGTTGGAAGGTTTGTAATGAATCTAAAAGCTTCATGGTAGACTGTATAGAGAGAGAGTATTTTGACTAATTGCAAACTGCACAGTAATTTTTAACCTAAAACTTTTGCTGCCATCAGCAGACATGGGAACAGTCTTTTGAATAATAGTTTTTTTGTTGTTGTCATTTTGTACTAGCACCCACATGGAAACTGCATTTTAGTTGTCCCAAAACTGTATCTTTAAAAGAAAGGTTCCAGTTAAATAAATCTTAAAGTTTCACCCTTGCATTTTGGTGTAGACCGCCTTTTGAAAAATAATGATCTCACCTCTAATCTAATCTACATCAGACAGTACAGTTATCACATGTTTGTACCCCATAATCATAGAAATATCTTCCACGTCCTTACTGTAGATAAATAACTAATAGAACACCGCGTTAAAATGACCGAAGCATCCCTTTAATGTTTTCATGTGGATGAACACATTTCTAAAAATGGTGCCATGTTGCCGAGGATATCTTTAAAACAAAGATAAAAAAAGATTGCTTTGGGAAAAGGGTGTTTCCATGTGCACGAGGCCTACATCACTAATATAAAGAAAGATGATCAAAATTATACTTCAAGCTTAATTAATAGACAAATCCATCCAATCGCATGTGCTCCCTCCTTTAAAACCTTTATGTTTCATTCACAGCACCATTTAACAAATGCAAAGAAACGGCGCTAACCAAATAACCAAAATGGGACTGAGCCATCCCATGGGGGTTGAAGGAAGCAGGGGGAAGGGTAATAAGGTGGTGGATGAAATCAAGGTAGTTGCCTGGTGGATAATAAATATAAATCTAATGCGTGTGTCACTGATGTGGCAGGGTGACTGTGTTTATACACACTTAAGTTAGGACTGTGTTACTGTCTGTCTGTCGTTTGTCTGATTCTCCCCTTTATTGCTTCGCTGTGTGTGTTTGAATGTGTGTGGACGCGTCTCTGTGTCTCTGAGTGAGGCATATTGACATCCTTTACTGTGACCCTCTGACTCCTGACAACTCCAATCAGCAGGATGAGTGGGAGGCGAAGGGAGGCGGCGTGAGTCTGCTGCAAACTGTTATGATGAGGGTGTGTGTGTGTGTGTGTCTCTATGAGAGGACTTATGTGTTTGAGAGAGCAGAGACGGAGAGTTCTACATGCTAATTGGTGCTATCCAGGGACAAAAGTTCACAAGAGGAGATGGAATAGCTTGCTTTTTATCAATTCTTTGTATGAAATCATCATGTTCTTGAAACTGTGGCAATCCGAGTAATGGTTGGTCTAGTTTTATTAATAAACCGCAACACATTATCAGAAAAAACGTAAAACCAAATGAGATGTTCTTTGTGGCAACGTCATACCACATGCCACCTCCGATTATGCCGGGAATCATCTATTAGCGCCATCACCTGCACTGGGGTTTGCCATGAGTCACATGCCCAACAGTGTGCCACTTTCGATCAACAAGGTCCAGATTTAGCTCCTCCATCAGTCCCCGCACGACGCCAGGCGCCGGTGTAAATGAGAGACAGGAAAACCGTTGCACTTTGCTTAACACAAACACGATCCCAGATGGTTTTCTTCTGCTCTCGGGAGGAGAGCGAACCCAAACGTCATTCGCGCAAACGTATGTGTGAGTTTTAACACACAACCCCAATGGGAAAAAAGGAAAAAACACAACTTACACTGTCATTCTCCTTCAGCCAGTTAAGCCACTTGGAGAATTTAGGCTCCCATTGCAGTGATCCCAGCTAAGACTTGTGTAAACGGGGACAAGGCTACAAAAGCTGTAAAAACATTCCCTTGCTTTTAATCTGTTTGATGTAAACTTACTGGAGTTCATCCAAAAAGACAGCCCTGTCAGTGGAACGAGACTATTACTAGAACAGTATTCTGATGGTCAGGAATGTCCCCAAAAATAACCCTGGAGCTAATAGGCTAGTATACCAACACGTTAGCTACTGTGAGGGGTAGTACTTTAAAGTTAATGTTCTTCCTACATTAAAAACACCCCAAAAGACTGATGCCCTGAGGTTTCACATACAGTTTAAATCCCCCTTACTCATTGCGCAGCTCGTCAAGCCTTAATTGGCGGCTAGCGTGTTTGCTTACAAAATAACAGCCAATACATTTTTTAAAGTATGCTACATACATGTACAATTAACACTAAACTACAAACTTGCAAACAGCTAAATTATATATATTTTTCTTTTACCATAACCAACTTGCTTCCAAAAACTAAGCCTAATCTAATATCTGGCAACCCAGGACGCTTACGGTAGCACTGGCTCATCACTGGCTCATTTGACCGCAGTGAACTCTAAGCACCCACAGGATTAGCATTAGCACCAGCAGCAAACACAGGTCGGTAAAACTATAAACATAATGCTCAGAGATTGACAATAAATGTGGCTGACAGATATTTAAAAGTTCTAAGCCACAGATTTATGGGTGTGTTTTTACACATTTCTCATCTTTTATACTTACTTTTATAACTTTCCTGCAGCATTAAACGGGAGACGTGTCCGTCACAAAACAATGCCCAGCTGGAAACTTGGACAAAATATTAGTTCCGCCTTGCGGAACTTTAGTTACGCCCATGTAAATTATTAATAAAAAAATAGATTTTGAGCTTTAACTATATATATATATATATATATATATATATATATATATATATATATATATATATATATATATATATATATATATATATATATATATATATATATATATATATATATATATATATAGGGTTATATAGGGTTTGGTGTATTGTTGTAAAAGTGCGGCTCTCCCCTTGACTTTACGCTGTCAATGTGGCTCTTGTGAAAAAATTAGTAAGGATCACTGGTTTAAATTAATGTTTTGGCCATTTTAAAGTGAATTCCTATGTAAATATTTACTATCTTACCCATCGATCATAGCTTCTTGAATGGCCTTTGTTCAGAGAAAGAGCAAAATGTCCTAAAGTATGAATGTCTAGACCAAGTAAAGTGTACTGCTGCCATCGTAAAACAGTTCAAATCTCCTAAAATACACAGTAAATGAAGCAAACGTTATTTTGAAAAACTTTACGACACCATTAATTTCTGTGATATGTATTCACATTGAATCTTATGGTTATTTACAAGCACTAATATCACTTACAGCTGCAACATGTAGCGCTGTCGGTACATCCAGGCATTGTCAGACAGAAAAACTTTAGTATTTCTGACTATAATTGTGTAACGCAAAAAAATTATGATATCAATGAAATCGAAGGGATTGGAGATGTTTTCAGACAGACTTGGTTCATTGATTCTGTACAACGTAATCTCTTTCTCCAAATTGAAGCCATTAAATAACATACAAGTTTATAATTTTTACACAGAAACTCACTTCAAAAAGGCTAAAGTATCTCTTTAAGCAGCTGCTACATTTAGTCTTATTCAAAGGTTGCACTGAAAGGAAAGTCTACATGAGGTACTAATCAAAAACCATGTATATAAAAAAACTAATTTAATGATACTGATTGCTACCTATTCTATATTCTAATAATTTTTCAAAAGCCAATAACATCAGGGGAGCTGATGACTGAACTATGGACTTAACTAGTTTGTCAGTTGTTGGCTCATATTCATAAACATTGTATGAGCTTACATGTTGAGGTGTTTTTCTTGCATCCCATCTCTGCCCCTTGTTGGAGCAGAGCGAGGGGGCCTGTTTTTCTCCCTCTTCCCCCCCTCCCTCCCTCTTGTTATCCTTTCATCTGGAGATGGTAGCGTTGTAAATTGGTGCATCACCACAGTCGACCTGACCTTGTTTTAAGTGTTTATGTGCTGTATGTCTGATCTTGGGAAAGGTTACAGAAACGTAAATTTTGTTGCATCAGGATGTTGGTTCAATGACAATAAAGATTAATTGATTAAATAATCTACCAAACTTTAGAGGGAAAATTAGGAAAAGCACAATGATTTTATGTGATTTGCCGTGTGCTATAGTTTATTAAAGGCTTGATTTGAATGCAAGCATAAAGTTATCAATACTTTCCCTCTACAAGTACCATTTGCAAGATCTTGATTTAAGGTTGTAGGACTGTACTAAAATGAAACAAACTGCCACTGCTGTGAAAGGCACTTAAATAGCCTAAACCAGTTATTTGAAAAATGTCAAAAATGGACCTGATTGAATGGTTTACCAGTCAATAAAGTCAATGATTTGTACAAAAAAACTCCCCTTTTAATTAGCCCTTCTGACAAATTATAAGGAAAATATAGTTCTTGAAAGAAAATGTTAAATAACAAATTGTAATCTTTTATTGTGAATGAATAGCAATAATTTTAAGGGAAATAATACACTAACAGGACCCAAATCCTTCAAATACAATACAAATGAGAAATTATAACCCTACATTTTGATTGGATGTTCTGTTTATAAGTAAAAACATAAAAACACTAATGTTTAAGAACGTTTCACCAGCTGATTTTCTGAAGTGCTACGTTTCAAATAACTAAACGAGGCTATTTGTAGAACACATATCCAACATATACAAGAAAAAATGTTTAATGCGATTTAAACGTGCGTAGTGAGAAAAAAATGTAATGGAAAACATTCCTTAAATTGATGTTTTTGCCTGCAGTCTCTCACTTCAAATCCCAATCAAAAACTTCAGCCTGTTTTATGCTCTCATATTTCACATACAAGACATGAGGGGGAGGAAAAAAGGAGGGGGGGGGGGGGGGGGGGGGGGGGGGGGGTT
>SSNR01000016.1:870453-880965 GCA_006937965.1 Callopanchax toddi
GGGTGAGGTGAGGGTTAGCAAGGTTGCTGAGCAAAGAAAAGCCAGGTAGCCAATCTGGGTAAGGATTGAAGGAGGCAAAAGGAGGGTGAAAGTGATTGATGCCTAATCTGGCGCTCAGTTTCATAAGGCAGTACCTGCACTTTCATTTCAGCGAGTAGTTTGTTAGCCTCTGAGCGCCCTGTAAAAACCATCAGATGATAAAGTGGACGTATGCTGTACTCACGCTCCACCTCGGTCTGCAGGTGGACCTGCTTCGCATTTCAATGAACAAAAATGAAAGTGTGCTCCGTTCCAGTGGTCTTTCGGGGGAGCGTACTGTATGTTTCAGCCTCGTGACATCTCTGCCAATAACAGCCCATTGTTTACAACCAAACGGGACTTTTCTCTTTTTCTGCCTGCAGTTTATTGCTCTCAGACTATATTTCAATGGTATACATGAAGAAGTAGTGTCACATTATGAATTCCTTGGTCTGTATTTGCCTTTGTTTTACTGACCCATCCCACACAGACTGGGACCAGGTGCGAGAAATCACCTTACACCTCACTGAAGTCATGGAAATCTGATATTTTATAATCTATTTATCACAATCGCTTCCATCTGTTTTTGCTCTTTTACTAATGTGCACTCGCTCATCTCTTTAGGTCCATTTTGGGATAATCACCGGCTTCAACAACCCAGTAGAACACGTTAAAGAACGCAACTCTCGAGTTTCATGAATGAGCTTGACCTTGAATAGTATACCACTAGGTAAAGGAAGTACTTTAGAATCATTTCAAACACTGAAAATGAGTTAGCTGGTTGTTCCTTATGTGAAACGCAACAGACAGTTTCCTACCGTTTGTTTTCCCTCCCCTACACCTCTCGCTCATATACCTCTACAATTATATTTGAAAATATATTCACTGAGTGTGTCAGCATCCCCGTGGCACGAGAGCAAAACAGCCGTGGCAAGATGTGAAATAATCAAGCAGCTTTGTGTAATGCTGGGGGTTGGGGGGGTGAGGTGTTTAGCCCCTCTACTCGCAGCACTCACATCGACAGCAGCAGAAACTACACAGATACGATTGACTTGCCTAATCCAATTACATTAAGAAACCGTTGTTCATTTAAGAAGTACATTAAGCTCCAATTTGAGGAATATTTTCTGATTAGCAGACAGTAACAGACTAATTGTTGTGCCTGGTGGTTTGAGCTGCATAACATTATTCACGCGCTGTCAATCAAGCCCCAACTCCTGGATGACGAAGGGGCGCCGCTGATGCTGCCGATCGACGGCCCCAACGTTCAAATCAGATGGAAACGCGTCTTTCAAGTATAAAGTGTGCATAGAACGTCCATAATTTGTTTATCCATAGTTGTATATAACAGCCTCGACATTTACCAAAATTGATTTTTTTTTCTCTCTCTCTCCTCCACAGCCTTGCATTTGTTTGTACATACAGCGATGAATCTGTAATCCCATTTTAATTAGAAAGATGTAGCAAAGCATGCTAAGCTCACACGCTCTATTCCCTGCAGCGATGCCACACTGGCGAGGAATCAATCACCAAGGCGCTGGTTGCCAGGGCAACGAAAAGGGGGCTTCTTCACTACTGTCTAAGTGGTAAATGATTGCCAGCACAACTCATTGGCGGATGTGAAGAGTTTTTATCTATCCGTCTGCCTCCTCCCCCCGTCGCATATCCTGAGAGTTAATTAAAAGCAACCGACATGAAATACATTTAAATCGGAGCAGAAATGAAACATACAGCACAAATTGAATTCTGACGCCGAGGGGGGTTGAGGTTGGGCGGATAAGGTGTGGGGGGTAGCGAGGAGGCAATAGTGGTGATAAATGAACATGTGGTGTGAGAGAGGTGTGAAATGAAGATAAACATACAGGTGCCTGAAGTGAGTGGTGAACAGAGAAGTGCAGTGAGGGGTGGGTGGAGGGCAAAATAATCCACAAGGCTTCAAGTCACAAATAGACCTGCATGATATAGATCGCAATATCAATGTGCACGATGTCAGTACTTTCCAAAAGCTACTCATTCATGCTTTAAATGTCAATGTGTTAAAAACTTTCATAGTTTAGATTATAGCGGCCGAGATGCTAAAACACACTGAATGTTGGACATCTCAATAAGAATTTACTATAATGATACGGGCATCGCAAAAGTTAACAATATTACTGCAAAAACATATTAATCTAATATCATCCAGCCTTAATACCAGAGCAGATAGCCAAACTCTTGACCCTAGAACCAGCTTTGGTTTCACTCTCACAGCCCTGTGATGGGGTTCAACTGAGACTCCAGAGCTGAAGTGAGACTGCAGAAATGCGAAGAACAATAAGAGAACAGCTGACAACTGATTCTAAAGTTCAAACAACTCCAAGTAAATGGAAATGTCAAAACATCCCCTTGTGAATTCACAAATAAAGCAACTGCTTGGTATCTCATACGAATTGAAAGCAAAACCCGAGGATTTAATTGTATCTGTTTAAATTAATGTGCTTTGTTTGTCTTAACTTGAAGATCAGTCATTATGCAGTGTAACTTTTGTTTTCAATCAAAAACAAGTTAAATGTCTTGGTGTTTAAACAATTTAGGACAATTATTTTACTTTATGGAAAAATGTCACACTTTAGATTGGTATGAATGTTACTAAATATGTCAAATTATTTGGCGTTTAAGGTTTAAAATTCAATTTTTTTATTAAACAGTTGATTGAATATTAACGAATATTTTAATATGTTATTGCATAGTAATAAAACTGACACTTACCAGCTCTAGCACTAATATCCTCCACCAGAGAGCAGAGAATTATGTAATAGATGTGTTATACGATTTTGAGGATTTTACTAATCATGGTAAGTACCGAGGTAGAAGCGGGTGTATTGACTATAATACTAGTTTTACCAAAAATAATGTGACCAAAAATGACTAAAATCAAAACTTTAACTCTAATGATGTCATACTTGACGGAAGCGTAACAGAATAAATGTTTACATTGTTGACCCAGATATCAACCAATAGGTAATCAGGTGTCTATACAGAGTCGCATTAAGAATTGTAACCTGGATAAGGTAGATATCAAACTTTTCAACATCATATCTAAACATTTCATGTATCAAACTCTGCCTTTTAAATGTAAAAAAGCTACTTTTTAAAGGCAGACCTTGACTCTCCACCAACCTCTTTGTAAAGCAGAGCACACACCACATTGGCCTGCAAAGGAAATGTTGTGCACATTAGCCAGTTGAGGTTGTCCATCTGGCAGCAGGCATCGCCTGTCTATCCACTGGGATCATTCCTTCCTACTCCTCTGCCTCCCACTACTGTCTCTCCAATTAAAAGTTACACATCAGCCTCAAGTCTGAGCCAGACTTCCAGATGGTTGGAATGATGGAGCAAGCTTTTCTCTTCTTACATTGTCAGTGGAGAAATCACTTACCTGAGTGTCTTTTTTACCCCTTTTCTCTCCAAAAGTACTGTGCAGTTGGATGGTTGGCGGATGCTTTGGGAATTGAGATGAGCTCTTGTGCTTAGGTAAATCTCCAAACTCTGCTCTGTACTTTTAGAGACGGAGAAATAGAACCGAGCAAGAAACTGCTGATTTCAAAAGTGTTTATCATATTCTTTGTTGAAATCATTTGTATTTCACTTTGCTTTTAGTCGAGGAACCTCCGGAATTTCGTTAGAATATGACAAAAATGTCAATTATGACTTAAGCGTTCCAAAATCTCACTTGTGCTCTTCCTATGCAGTTGAGACAGGTATTAAATGGTTAAACACAGGAGTGTGCAAATATAAATTATCCTGAGGAGGCTCAAAATGTTGCAGAATCTACCCATTTACCAAACCAATTTCTTTTACTGTATGTTGCCTTTCTGTTTCTTTTCTATGTAGCTGCAAGGTGTTGAGATATTTCAAAGCCATCTTTGACTGAAGATCACAGAAAAGGGGTGTCAGCTTTATTTGACCTTCACGGCAGTTCATGTGTTATCCCACATGCTCAAGAGCAGCTGACAGGTAAATCCCATTGATGTGCACTGGTGGTTTTGTGTGAAAATCTTTATGTGTAAGTATGACCATCACATCCCCCGAGTCCACAAGACCAAGATCTTTGGAAGACAGAATCCCACACACAAAAAAAGAACATAATCTCATCAAGCTCAGACTGAGTGAACACTAGGAAGTGTGTTTCTGTATGGTCAGCAAAGACCTAATGTATTCAGAAATTAGCGCACAGAAAAGCTCTAGTTTCAAAAGTAAAAGTTAATTCATCCCAATGTTTGATGCTGGCAACCGCTTGTTTCCATGATGTGCTTTATTTTGGCTCCTTCATTCTTCATTAAGCATAAGTTTTGTTCCAATGAAGTCTGACAGGCATATCTAATGAAAATGTATCTGCCAATAGGCTCGTTTTCTCTTTTTTTCTAAGCAAAATGAGACCTGAGGAGAATTTCATCTAATGATTTCTTGAACTGCCTCAAAGTCAAACAGTTCCAGGACACGCTGTAGCAGCCCAGAACATCAAACTGAATATCAATAATGTCTTTACCGTGAATGTTTTCAGGCTGCAGCTTTCAAAGTAAAAATTAGGTAAAGTAGTTCATTAATACTTTACTTTAGGTAGGCATTACTTTGAAGGTCAAAGTCAACAAGTTTTCATCAGATGTGCTGAATCTTGCAGTGGACAACATTAAATTAACAATTTTCCATATCTAAATATCCTGGTGTGTATTTGGACAATGAAATATATTGAAATCATCAGGTGGACTTAAGTTGTTGTGAGATGCAACTGAAGACACGGTATATTTCCTAAGCTCCACTTCAAACTGGCTGAGGACTCTGCTAGGGTGTTTTAAAAAATCAACCAGAATATGGATGGTCCTGATGAGGCCACAGTGGACTCCCCATCATGCACTGCAAAGTGACAGGTCCACAATAGTTTTAAGCAAATCTCTGAAAGTAAGGTTGTTGTGGTTTATCATCATGGTGTCAACAGATTGGGATCCTGGGTATGGCAGCATATGACACTGGGCATACGTGCAACAGGGTTTATTAGTTGCTGAGAAATGGAAACAGAACTGGCCACACTGGCACTGTGTCTGCTGTGAAACCGTCATGCCATCAGCATATTGGTAGCATGGAGGGATCTACAAGTGCATAGCTCAGAGAAAGTCACACTAGGACAGACAATTGTGGAATTAAGGGCAGGAATTTGGCAAGTATTCAGAGCATATCAACTGTATGATTGGCTTCACACTGTAGGTGTTCACAAATGTTCTGTCATCCAGCCACTTTCCAATTGGTTTTGGAGGTTATGGAGAAAGTTGCGGGATTGTAATCTTGTGCGAAGGGGACCTAAGGAGATTGAGGTTTTTGGAGGAAGTAAGGAGATTCTCACCCTGTGTGAACTAAGTGTGTTCAAATATGGAGGGCCTGTTTCTTTCAGTTCAACTGAGAGCAAGGATTAGTATTAGTAGTACATCATCACACATACATCATAGTATATCATATCATTGTATCTCATCTCATAGTATATCATATGACTGTACTTCATCTCATAGTATCTCATATTATTGTATCTCATCTTCTAGTATCTCATATCATAGTATGTCATAACATTGTACCTTATCTCATAGTATCTGATATCATTATACCTCATCTCACAGTATCCTCAGTGTATCTCATCTCCTAGTATCTCATAACATCGTACCTCATCTCATAGTATATCATATCATTGTACCTCACTTCATAGTATCTCAGCATTATACCTCACCTCATAATATCTTATCAAATCTCAATTCATCGTGTTGCATGTCATCAAATCTCATCTTGTCGTATCTCTCATCATGCATGCATGTCATCAATTCATCATAGCTCATCTTCTCATCATATTTCATACTTTACCATAAAGTATCTCATTGCATCTCATCTCATATCTCTTTCATCTCTTTGTATTTTATCTCAACATACCTCATCATCTTATCGTATCTCATATTTTACCTCATTGTATCTCATCTCATCTTATGATACCTCATCTCTTCTTAGACGATTTGGAGTCTCTTAAGATGACCTCATTTTCAATATGTGAACACAGCAATCATTTCTAAAAAGATAATCTTCACCTCAAGAAGTTTATCATAACCAAGGCCATGAAAAAGTGATTATCTCTGAAAGCAGGAAAAGAAATCCTACTTCAGGTCAGGGATCATTCGACTGGAGGTCACTTGATGAATTGCAGTGCATGTTGATTTAGGAATCTTAGCCTTTTAGCTAAGAAAAAAGCTATCTTTATTTGCAAAATATCAAACTCTGACATGTTACCTATATAAAGTTTCAAATCTTAACCTGAAATAGATGAGAGACAAATCAGACAGCAGACTCTCCTTCAAAGGAATGGTTGTCTTCATGGTTTCAGGTGAACTATAATGAACTTTCAAGGTGTTATCATGAAGGTCAGTCTTGACGTTATACACTCACTGATCAGAGAATGGGAAACAAAAATCTGGTTCAACACAAGTCCACAGGTCTGTTTTGCCCCTCGAGCCTCTTTAGAGGTTAATCTGATCATGACAATTCTTGTAAATACCACATCATCACCAATGACTGCATCTGCTCCTGTGGCACAAAGACTTTAACCTGAAATGATGAACGGCTAAGTTCAGGTGTTACTCTTGCTGTGGAGTGTATTTAAGTGCCACTTTACAACATATTTTAGGTATAACACACAATCAAAAAATATGACTAGTGATTTACTTATTTGGAAGTTTCTCGGGTTCTTTTTTTTTTTTTTTTTACAAAAAACATGAGAAAAATGTACAGATGGTACAAACAGCATTCCTATTTGCTATAAAGTATAAATTACCATATTCAAGTAAGCTACCTCAGGCATTTTATGAAAACCTCTTTGAACAAAACTGTAGAGCTGGTTATTAAAAACTGAACTACAACTTTTTGATTACAGATTTTCCCCATACTAGTCACCAAGAATAGCAGAGCGTCTTTGGTGTGAGCAATGGAGGTCAGAGCAAAGTTATTTATCTTTGTTGGACTGGAAATTAAACTTCAGCCTCTAAGCAATACAGCCTGGTAAACCCCCGCTGTGTTTTTGCCCTCTTAAGCCTAGTTTATACTTCTCCATCAGCAAGTTTGCTCTCACACGCACACGTATTGATCGAGACGTTTTTGATTTATACTTTTCTGTCCGTGTTGTGATGCAATTCTCCGCCAGGACAGCAGAGGGCGTATACCTTTTCTGGCAGGTCTGCAGTGACGTCTCTGGTTGACCGCAGTTTGTTTACTTCAACCAACAGAGTACAAATTTTGATTGAGCTCAAGAAACAATGTTGTTAAAAAGAATTCACCAGGAGCAAAGGAGGCAGCGGCATCGGTGGAATGTCTGTCCACTGAACAGGACAAGGCAGAAGATGGGCGAATATGCAGCTCTTATTGAATCTTTTAGGGACATTGATGGTGAAATGAACTTCAAATATGTGTGTAAAGTGTGAACAGATTTGATGAGCTGGTTAATCGTTTGGAACCACTGTTGACAACTTTAAAGGAATTGGCATCAAGACGGAAATGATCTTGGGTTGTTGGGCTGACCCATCAGATACGTGCACTCTCCGTCTTGTTCGACAGATTGTTAGAAAAGTGGGCTCTACTCCGTCCATCTTTGTGAGCCTGTTGGAGAGCCCTTGCGACGATGGATAACGGTGTTGTGTGTCTTGTACCGATGCAAACAGAAGTATAAACTAGGCTTTAGGCAACACGTGGATAACTAAATAGCAGATTGACATCCCATTGCTTGTTTCACATACGCTCCTCTGTTAAAGTTTAAGTGGCAAGATAAATATAAAAAAAGAAATAAAAAAGAAAATCCAAGGATATATGTTGGTAGGTATGTATTTTATAAGTCTTAAGAAGATTCCAGTTGATGGGAAAAAAATGAGAACCTTTTCAGGATGTTCCAAAAAACAGATTGCCAACTATGGGATATTTTCTCTTAAAGAGCAAAAATCAGTAATGATTTAACTCTTGAATCAATTGATGAACCCTATATTAGGGCAGTGGTTCCCAAACTGGGGAGCGCGCGTTGTAATTGCAAGGGGGTGCAAGATGAAAAATGTTTTTAAAAGTTGAATGTATTTGACAGGGCTAACAGAAAAACGCAAGGAAGATCTGCAGCAACAAGCATGCTCACACCACCATTGCTGTCCCACAATCCACCAGCAATGCCTTAAATGGTCAATGGCGATTGACGTTTTGAGCACTCCGGTTGTAACCCCTTTAAAATGAAACTACGATAATCGAAACGTGGGATCCACTCAAGATTTTTTTGGGCACCCCTGCCTAGAAATATACCATAGTGGTTAGGGGATTACTTGGTACACTTTATTGTACTATATAATAGTATGGGGACACCCCATCAAATCAATGAATTCAAGTGTTCTAATAAAGACATGGTCCTGACCTCAATCTGGTGTAACACCTCTGAGATGAATAAGGAGACGTTGAGCCAGACCTTTTTGTCCAACGTCAGTACCTGATCTCACAAATGCACTTCAAGATGAATGGTCAAGAATCCCTATAACCACCTTGTGGAAAACCTTCACAGAAGACTTGTGGCTGTTATTGTTGCAAATGGTGGACCAATTCCATATTAAACCCTACGGATTACAAATGGGATGTCAACAAAGTTCATGTACATTACCACCACCTACTGGTCATGTTAACAAAGCATTACTACGAGGTGCTGATGGAACAACAACACGGCTGTCTAGAAAAGACAGTTTCATTATTGTTTCTTCAAGTATTTAAAAATCACTGCCCATCTGTAGTATGTATAGTTTAATAGCTGTAGCAAGTGTTGCACACAGAACACGAAACGACAAAGTGTGCATTACTCTGGTTTCTCTGTCAATATTCCAGCCTTACTAGACTAAACGTGAAGGTTTTCACGTGTAGTAAATAAGCACGAAATTGCCCGACACCCCTCATTTCCTCAATCTAAAGGAACCCAGTAAAATGAGTTCCTGTTGGCTGCCTTTGTGTCTACACTGTAGGTTGGCTCCCTTCTCTTTCAGACTCTGAATCAGCAGGTCCCTTCGGTAAACAAGGCAGAGTGATTGTTGGATTTGCATATTCCTGAATAAATTACATTGCATTTCAGCGATAAGCAGCACACTACTGTTTAGTAGCTTTTCCTCCTCCTTTGCTGCCTCCTCTCCCTCTCTCACTTCGCCATTCACGCATGCTGCCACGAATTAACCCTGATCACGAGGGACCACTGCAAGTGAGAATGTACTGCTCAGAATTCGTGTTTTTTCGGCAGCAGGAAAAACCGTGCCACTGGCCCCTGGTGGGGGCGCGTACTGCCAACTATGTGGATGGTTAATCAGGCCTGATAATGATGCATGTACAAGTCCGCCACCAAGGACAAGGATGGCAACCACACTCAATGGTGGGAGATTTGGGGAGAGGAGGAGGGGGGGGGGGGAGGTTGTAGATAGCCTGAGAGGAGAGGAGGTGGAGATTAAAGAGGCTGGAGCTTCGGAGAATAACGACTGTTAAAGATGCAGGTGACGAGGGGATGCAAGTCGTGGAGAGGAAAGAGCTGCAGAAATGCAAAAGAAGTCATGGAGGTTATTCGGTGTGGGTGCAAATTGGAAAATTTCAGATGTGCGTGTGACACGGACATATGAACGTTTGTGCACATTACTGTGTCTAATGGGGCCGGGAACACATTTACAGAGTGTAACCCGTTTTTAATTATGGCAACCGGCAAGCTAAAGAAGCAACCATGAGATAAGAGGTAAAAAAAAAAAACCCTTTAAAACCACATGTTGGGCCTCAGCCTTTTCCCCCCTTCAGTTCAGCTGATGACTGCTTTTTTTTTCACCCCCTCCCTTGTTATATTCCCTTCTTCTTTTCTTGGGAGATTCGGGCTGGTGGTATTTTGGCTGCGAAAAAGGAAACCATTGGACGGCAGGGGCATGAATATTCCAAATGACTAATGTTGCACATGCTTATTTTTGACATATCTGGCTTCCTCGGGGAAATAAAACACTTCTAATGCAGGGGGACCATCTGTTATCTGTTGCTGGTGTTTCAGAGCAGGCGGATTCAGCACACACACACACACACACACACACAGGAAAACAAGCACAAGCATACAGACACATATGCAGAAACACGAGCAGACAGATCGACACATTTCCACTCAGCGGGAGGCGTACGTAGACAGTGAGACACATGCGCGCACACATGTACTAACAGCACAACCCGTTGGGAGCTTGGATCTAAACTCTTATACAAACCGAACACTCCCTTTTTAAAAAAATACAAAATAAAAATAAAAAATCGGTGTGTTTGTCAAACGTGCTGTAAATCTTGGGCTGCAGGTGACAGGGAAAGCACTCAGTTTTTATGCTCCATCATAAATACCTGGGTCTGTCTCCCCGGCAGCAGACGGAGCAGGATAATAAGCTGAAGGTGTGAAGGGGGGGGGGGGGGGTT
>SSNR01000016.1:880975-914510 GCA_006937965.1 Callopanchax toddi
GGGGGGGGGGGGGGGGGGGGGGGGGGGGTTTGAGTGTAAACTGCTGCATGGAAAACAAAAAACTCGATACGCAGAAAACAGCCCTCTGCACCAGCCACACATCAAGAGGACTCTCCCTTTAGATGTGTTTGAGACTACGTATAGGTGGTGGAGGTACGGTAAACAAAGCTTGTGAGTATTGATAATCTGTCTGGTATATTCAGACAATTGCAAAGCTTCTGGGGACTAAATAACGCGTCTATTGAAGTGATGAAATGTTTCGGATTGCTGAATTTGCAGTCGAATTTGCTTTCAGGGCCTGTCCCGGTTCGCGTTTATAGTCAAATGATGCTTTTAAAAAGCTTTTAGCATCTAAACATTACAAAAATATATTAACATTTTAAAGAGTACCAACAAGCTATTAGAAGGGTCAGGTCCTACGTTATTGAATTAGCATTAAGATGTAGGATTGATGTCTGACCACAGCAGGCAGCAAAAGAAAACAGCTGTAGTTCTCAGCAGTCAGACCATTTACTTACAGTAATAATATGCAACTTTTTCATATTTTTAAATCTTTTCCTTGAGCCAGTATGTGCTATATGACCCTTTACAGGGTTAATGAAAAGTCACTTAGCCCCATCTGGTGATTAGATCCAGAATACCACGATTGCAAGATCTCCGTCGGCGTCACGGTACCCAGGAAGTCACGTGTCTCACGAGGGTTAGGCTAACCCAATGTGGCTAGCTGTTATGCTAGCGCTGGAGTGTTTTTATCTCATGATTCCTGATTTTTTTCAATCTCTCCCTGCTTGAACACAGCTGATTTCTTTGAAGGAGTAAATAACCGCTCCTATAGAAAACTATGAAGGCTGAGGAGACATTTCAACAGGTAGATATTGGCGTTTAGAAGCTGAAACGATCTGGTAACTTTTTAATGCAGTGATTTAAAACGGACACCAGAGGGCGCCCGAAACAAGCCAAACTGCATATTATCACTTTAAAGAAAGAAACCAATACAATAAGAACATATTCAATAAAAATGCATTCTGTTTATTAACATTGCACTGATTTACAATAAAAGGCATCTCATAAAGCTACAGAAAAATTTACTGAAATAAATTTAAATCCAATTCAGTTCAATCTAGTTTACTCCAGTTCAATATTTTTATATGGGAATCAAATTTATTTCATATCAGTTATTTAAATGCGTATATATTCACAAAATTTAAATCCTATGGAGATCAATCCAATTCACTGCAATTCAAATATTCCATAATAATGCAGTTCCATTAAATGGATTCAGTTATTTAATTTGTTTCAATTAAATCCCACACAATTCAGTTCACTCTCATTCTACACAATTTAATTCAATTCAGTGTATTCATTTCAATGCAAATCAATGTAATCTGATTCATTCCAAATCAATAACTAAATTCTGATTTAATACAATGCAGTTCAATCCAGGTCTAACTCAGTTCAGTTAATTAAAAAAAACACTCCAATTTACTTTGATCCAAAAACTATGTTCTAATTCAGAACAAGTCCGTTAAATTCAATCATTTTAATTCAGTTAATTTGGTTCAAACCAATTTACCCCAATTCAAAAACTAAATTCCAATTGAATACAATTAAATTCAATTATCTCAATTCAACTCAAATAATTCCAATCCAATCTACTCTAATGTAATCATTATATTCCAATTCAGTGCAGTTGAATTCAAAACTATGTATTCCAAGACATGGTGAATAATTACAGAGGCAACACAAAAGTCTAGTAATGATTTTTTAACATGTTTTATGTGTAGCACTATCAAATATGCTATAACCTCTGACCTCTGACCCTGTGACCATCACAAAACAATAATCCATCTTCTTCCCAATAACTCGGATTATAATGACTCTTTTATTATGTTTTAACCTGAATCAACATTCCTCCAAGGGTTCGGTCGTGTCGGAAGAATCCACCGGACTCTCTTTAGTTATAATAATAATAATAAAGACTCTTGGTGTCTCTTCCTAAAATGACACTTTAATCTGTTACAGAAATGTCTTAAAATGATTAATGCACTTTATCTTACAGCGTTGTGAATGTTTGATCCAGCTTCAGTATTATTGTTACTTTGCTAAAAGGTTAAATCAGTGTTATTACTTCTACTTTGCTAAGATAAATAAGTATCATTTTTAATACTCCTTCTATTAAGGTGAACTACGACTTTAAGACCTGAGTCATGTGTCTTGTTTAAAGTCTTTTGATTGGCCCACGTCCTCTCACGACTCCTGTCTTCCCCACTCAGGAAGTGGTCAGTTCTCTTCCAGCCTCGGAGGAGTTAAGACACACTGTCAACTTGCTACACAGTGTTGTTTCTCGGTGCCGACCGCCCCGAGTGACAGGTAATGAGCCCGTTATCAGTCGATGAAAGCTTCTTGCCCCTGAGGCACAAACAACACCCGTCTGCCTCTTTCTCAACCAGAATGGGGAAGAAAGCCACCGCTATGCTGAACCAGACATGGCCGTGCTAACGTCATATCCAACGGACGTTTTCGGCCGGCCCAGGCGGGTCAAACACCTGTCAGGGCTCCAGATCGACCGAGGGGGAACCTTCCGCTTCCTTGTTGAACTCCACCAGCCGGACGCGATCCAGGAACGCCAATCAGTAAGAAATCCACTGTCTGGTAAAGTCGAGGCTACTTTGATAAAGCTAAACCTACACCCTAGGCCGCTTCACCCAAAGTAACCTCTCCACTTCATCCCTGGTAACTAAACCCCTTTAAGTTAACTCCCTAGTCTCATACCATCACAAGACTCAGGTTCTTAAACTCAGAAGAGCAATTTTAGAACATCTTACACCTGTTGATATGTTAACCAAATTTCTACCTCGAATGTTAATCTGTTTGCAAATGTTCGTCAGCTTTTATAATAAATATTGAAAATATTTATTCTTGACTCAGCTTCCATTCGTCAAATAAGGTACGTACAATAACTCCCTGCAATTAATGAGCCTAGATATTCCTGCTTTTATCACATACAGTTGTTTAAACCCGGTCTCCAGAGCACAGAGCCTCTCGAGTAAACCCTAGGTAAAACTGGATAAATTAGCAGAAGGTGAGTAATAAAACATGAGGTTTTATACCACTACATATGTCAGACATTTTTTTAAATACATTTGTTTTGATGATTCTGTCAAATAATCTGGTTTTGAAGAATTCAAACGTTTTGTTTTAACTTGTGATATCTTGTGAAAAACATGAGTCAATAGATTACTCATTACACAGAAGATATTTTAAAGATTATTAGTTTTTTTGTTTAATTATTACATTTACTTAAAAAACAACAACATTATATCCCACAACTACAGCCAACACCTCCACCCCCTTCAAAATAGAAGAAATAGTTATATCAAAAAAGGCACAAATAATTGATTCTCTTACTAACTTCAAAAGTTTTGGTGTTGGCCATTTTGCTCTGTTTTACACCACCAACCAAACTAAAGCAAATTCACCCATTAAATGGCATAAAAGCAGAAAGACAACCTGTGTTTATTTCTGATGAGATGAGATGATATTTGTTTGAGCCACATTATAGAGAGAGAATTATTGGTTAGAAAAGCTTCTAGAAGACCCAGCTGACTGAAAACACCATGGCAGCCATCATGCTGGCAGTGACAAGTACATGTAGCAATAATACACTGTTCAGTTGAAGAAAATATTCATGAGTTTGTGTTGTTTAATTGCAGAAATCACCTCTTCAAATGGTCCTTCTACAATTTTGTTCTAGACTTTCCCTGCTGTGACCCTTACTGGATGATGTGGTTCAGAAAATGGATGGATGGATTCTCCACATTAAAATCATTTTGACTGCTTTCTACTGACCATTCTAAAACCAAATCACCCTTTAAATGAAGGAAAAGTAATTACAGATTGTTTAACTTTCACCAGATCTTTTCCAGATTGGCTTTAATATCAGAGAATATGAGCTAACCACCACACATGTTTTTAACAGGATTTTATGGTTTCAATAAGAGTAAAAAAACCACAGATTTTCAAAGAGTGGACACAGAGGTGGTGAGTGTTGAGAGAACAGTGGTAAGGTTTAATAACTTACCACTGTCAGCTGCCTTTAAGTGAGGATCTTCACTCATAGGACCACCTGGGGCACCGCCTTTGATCTGCAAGCACATGATGGAAGCAGAGAGGTTGAGGAAACAAGGTCAAGGATCTGTACGCTTAGTAAACGTCAGGCAGCACCTGCGTTATTATAGAAAACAACAGCAAAACCGCGTGTTTGTAGACATGATTTTAGAATACCATTTCAGATCAGGTCCATCACTCTAACATGCACCTCCCAGCAGACGCTGATGACACTCGATGCTTCAGACTACGAGACATTTGTTGCTGCTCACCGGAAGCCTTTCGGGAGCCTTCGAAAGAAGGTTTAATGATGAAAGACAACATGCCCGGATGGCTGTGTTCTGCTTTTTAAGGTCACAAGGGAAATCCAAGCAAAGCCGAAACAATTTCAGGTCTTTAATTTGCTTTTAAAGACGCTACATTTATTTAAAAAGGTTCAAAGCACAGCAAGGATCCTCACCTTGTGGAAGTTGTTAGGAAAGATAATCACCTCTAAGAGTAAATATTGACTGCTTCACTGCAGCGGTAAAATACGGATATACTTAATAACTAAATATTGATCTTTATCTCCAGCCTGGATTCTTCCTCAGATTAGAAAGTGTTGGTGTTTTTTCAGTTTGGCTACTTTCTCTGTCTTATATAAAACATAGAGAAAGACGAGCATCCCTCCTATAAGATGCATGATGCTGAGGAAGACCAACATGACAAGAGTCATACATATGGGGAAGAGGAAACGTGGGTCTGGTTTTGATAAGCTGTCACATGCTGCATGCTGTCATTTTCTCCTCTATTGGAAAAAGAGACTGTAAACTCAACTGTGCACGTGAGAGGTGTTGCCAAATGCAATGTGACTCACCACTTCTGAGGAGAACAAAAACCTGCTTAAGATCACTGCGACTTTTCATGTCGCATTTGCGGCTCATAGGATTTCTGACAGACTGGACGGAGTACAAATATGAAAACTTCCTCGCAAAAGAAAAACGATTTACTGAGTTTCTCCGACAGGCATTCGAAAGCAATAAGGTGAAATGAAGCCAGAGCTTCAGAATCATTTTGATGCCGCGTTGGTTTGTTAGAAGGCGTCAGTGTCACAACTGCACCTGATTTGATATGCAAGTTACCCAGGTGAATGAAAGCAACGTGTCGCCAAACACACTGAAAGGAAATCTTTCAAATTACAACACAAAGCCCTGAAGCAGAGACTGATATAAACCCAGGCAGCGCAGAATCAAGAGGAATCAGAATGTAGCAGAAATAGTGCAATGTTTAAGACTGCTAACTAAGCAAAAACCTGGAAAAAACACATCTGGTAGTAGGCTGCTGTTTCAAAGCTGTTTTCACTCACTAGAAATAAAAAGCCAACAGGGCAGACACAAAGATGTTGTACCTTTAACAAAAACATGGCACACGTCAACACATTTTCCTGGACTTGCCTTTTAAACTCAATGATTAGTTTCAAAGCAAAAGTGTTTTCCTTTCCTAAAGAAACTGCACGTTTTTAACAGATGGGATGGAGTAGACATGATTATCTAGCCTGTAGTGGACAGCCATCGTCTGATTTTAGTTTGAAGAATCAAGGAGAACTTCTCATGAAGGAGTCACTCAGAAGGGGTGGACTTCTACCATTTAAAATAACACAAAGAGCAAAGATTGTATAGCTGTGAACACTGGTGTTATGGATTTTTCCACCACACAACTTGTGTTTCATACATTTACATGTTAGGGATATGCTTAGAAATGATTATGTAATGCATTTCACACAAAATGCGCTCCAATAAGAACAATGTTCAGAATTAATAACCATGAAAATTTTTGTAAATCCGTTTGATGCAAAAGTATCCAAGTCAAAAGTTTTTGCCATTTTTCTTAGATGTCTCAATTTCCCTTTCATTCCCCAAACGGAGATCCTTCTGATTGCTGTCTAGTGCAGGTGAGTAGTTCCTTTATACAAAATCAGGCTTGAAACAACCTCTTTCCATTATGGTGTGATTTATGTAATGCAGGATTCCCGCTGGGTTTAAAAAAAGTCTAAAATTTATTACGTTAAATTTTAGGCCTAAAAAAGTCAAAAAAAGGCCCAGATCTTCATCCAACATCTTAAATTTAATAAAGCCAAATCTTAAATTTGTACTTGTTTATTCCCGAGAAGCGTTAACCATAAAATTATAATTCTGAGTATAACTCAGAAATCTGAAGTTGTCCACCTTTCTGATGGCCTCTTATAGTCGTCACAGGTGGTGCTACCGCCAATAAACCACATGAAGAAGAAGGAGAAAACCAAAAATGCTCAGTTTGCATCGCGCCAGATGGCCAGTGTTTGTAGGGATGGAGAGATTCTGAACCGTGGTTTGATCATGACTGTTGAATCCAACTGTACCGGTACCTTCAGTCTGTATCGGACACAACTGACCGTTAAATGCGCAACGTATCTTTCCTGTGTGTCTCTCATCGGTAAAAACAATGGTTACATCGAATTGTTTAAAGGGTGCCCAGCCTTTTTCATCTCACGAGCTACTTTTATACTGAGCAGGTTGTATGTGTGTCCACCACCGAGTGAGCACTTTAACAGCTTTAACATTTAAATAGTTTTGTGTTCTTAGGATGGTGGTGGCCTGGGGGAAAGAAACTCCTCAGCTTTTTTTAATGAAAATATTTAGTAACATAATTTATTTGAGTAACATCACTAAGATTGATTTAAATTGATATGTGTCAATCTGAGCCTTTGACACACTTCTCGAGAAATGTTGTAGTTTAGTACATTTATGTAGGTAAATGAATTAAGTGTGTCCATATGGTTATTATTTAATGATGTATGCCACCTATAATTTTATTTTTCATTCATTCTATTTTTTCTGCTTATCTTTTTTATTACCAAAATAAATGTAATCTTTGATAACAATACAAATAAAAGGTTTAGACATTTTGGGATTATTTGATTTCCTATTTATGCGTCTTGTTGGTCTTAAATTTCATACATAACGGTCTCAATAGGTCTAAAATTTAATGTACTGAAACCTGCAAGAACCCTAATGACTGAGGAGACATGGGGGATTGAAGTCAACCTGTGGCTGTAACGCCTCTGAGCCACCAAGTGAAGAAGGAGGAGTACCGTAACGCTGGGTATGTGTAAGGGGTAAGGTGGCACATGGCTCGAGGGCGTGATAAGGTGATGACCGTCTGTGTGATAAACTGGCAACAGGATTTAGAATGGAAAATTTGTGTATTGAGTTAAAAGCCACACATGATGTTCTGCAACATCATCTTCATTTATAAGTGTGGGTCAGCTGGATTTGTTTGACATGTTGTCGATTGGCTCTGTGAATTTGTGTAGCGATGACTCTTAAGTACATCAAGCAGCCCGACAAAAAGCTAACTGTTCCTTCTTTTTAAAACAAAATTCTGATCTATAGATCAGTGGTTCCCAAACATTTTGGCTTCTGACCCACAAAACAACAGTGGCAGAGACTCGTGACCCCAACCATTACTGGCAAAATTTAAAAAATACAGCTAGTAAACTCATTAAACAAGGACATAATGACAACACAAACATCTACAACTATTATACCAGTATTCAACTGTTTGTAACAAGGTAAATATATGGTATTAGAATGGATTTTAAGCTCACTTTCAGATCTGAAGAACATCCCAGAACCCTCCCACCATTTGTTGTTCCACTGTAGGGTCCTGCACCCACCTTTGGGAACCCCTGCTATAGAGAAATGTATAAGAGGAATTCCTAACCTTTATCTAAAGCACAACATATTGCAACTATTTTTCCTCAACATACAAGTAAAGCAAGTTTGATATACAGCATATATATATTTTTACTTTGCAGAAGCTACTCTAGTTATTTTTACATTTTATTTGTGTCACACTGTAAGTGGCCTCAGTGGCATGTGGAAGATCCATACTCAGCCACAACAGTTTGGCTCCTCCTCCTTTTTTTTCTGGTCACCAGGTGTGGAATGACATCTCATTCCTCAACCAGGAGTAACTAAAGGTCAACCAGTGGAGTGGTGTGGGTTAGGCTTAGGCAGTATCCACATTTTGATACTGTCAAACTTCCGGTATTACCTTGACCAGGGTTGGACTGGGACTATAATTCGGCCCGGGCATCTTCGGTCATGGCTCCCACCATGAACACTTACCATCGGCAGTCCAGCCCTGACCGTGCATTTTTTTCACGATGGTATTGAAACTGATACTGTTGCTATTTTAAAACACCGGCTGTATATGGTATTACCATAATACCACCCAAGCCTATAGTGTTGGTAGCTCAAATAATCAACCAAACCCAACTTTTTAAGACTTTAGAGGCTGAATTTTATGCAACAATAGTTATATTCCTTTGGATAAAAATGGATGGTGAGTCTGGTTATACTACATTTTCTTCTAGCTGAATAATACAGATAAGCTCATTTAAATTAAAAGCAAGAGCTAAGCAAAAATACTATTGATTTTCTTTTTAATTGTTCATCCATGCTAAGTAAATGGTATTTAATGATCACCTTTACCAAGCAACGTTTAGGATTTAAAGAACGGTGACTAATGCAACGCAGGAACTTAACTGTTGATTTACAAACATCTGAAGTAGACAATTTTCAACACAACTCCCTCAACAAGACAACTATCCTCCTTAGGCAGACTTAAAAGAAGCATCACTTCCAAGTGCAGTCCTGTAAGTTTTCATGTCCATATCCTTTCTCAGCTTTTGTTTGTGTCTGTGAACGAGAAAACGGTAGAGTAAAGCCTTCGAAGCAGCAGCAGCCAAATACGGCACTCACTGAATCAGCCGACAAGAAAACAGAGGCTTGCTCTCGAAAACGCCGTCTGCCTTTGAAGGATCTTTCTTCTCCATTCCCCACAGCTGCCAGAGTCTGAGTAACCGCTTAGACGTACAATGGGCGCACCGCGGGTATTTGTCCATCGAGAGCTGGGCCCGGCAAATGAAAAGAGGGACGCGGGAACCCAGGAAGCGGCTAATTAATTGACAAGCAGATATTTCTGAATTTATAATCAAACAGACTTCATTTTTGCTCCCCTAACACCAATCCTCGCCAACCCATCTTCCCAGGCGACTTACTTAAGAGACTTATCTTATAAATACAGCCCTAATCAAAATAAATGACTAAAACCTCGAAGGGAGTTGAAGGCGATACACATTTACATCAGAGGAACTGATGCAATTTAAACTGCTGCTGACTTAAGGTTCAAAACACAAAGAAATCCTAACTTATGTAATACTTCCAGAGCTTTTTTCTTCTTCTTCTTGTTTTGTTGCTCGGTTTGGCAGACCTACATTCACGACAGCCAAGTAGGAGAAACACAGCTTCCTGTGTGTGAGCGTTTTGCAGAATTCCCACAGCAGTATGCTCAGTTGGTGTGTCAGATTTTACTGAATTTTCTCAATATGTAATGTGTCACATGCTTTTTTTTGTCTGCATGCGTGCGTTGCCTGCACCTCTGGACATCTGTGTGGTTAACCCGTCGTAATGCATATGTTCACTGCTTAAAATTCTTCTCTCTTGTTTGGGACTGGGTGTAAACGTCTCATAAAAGGCAGCATTGATTGATTTTAACAGCCTCGACAAGCTCTGCAAGCCACTGACTGTTTTGTAGCTGGTGGTGAAGTCTAGCTGAGGAGAAGCGCGGTGACATATGAGCCGCAAAAGTTTCACCCCTGTCCAAAATTTGATGGATATGCTGCAGCCACAAAACTCTATACAACAGATTGCACAGACGGTACGGTCACAACTCCCAGAACTCCGCTTGATTTACAGGAAAGCTGTTACAGACGTTTGATGCACACGCTTCAGCTGTATCAAAGTCAAACCAGGGTTTTATGTTCAGACTCCTTCTGTTTATGGTGCAGGCGAACAGTAAATTAAGTGGGAGCACACTATTTGGAAAGTTCAGAGTGTCTCTGCCTTGTGGCATTGTGGCTAATGTACTTTGAACATGATGGTGACATTTGCAGAATCTTTTCATGAGTTTTACATTTGGACAGGAGCGCAGAGAGGAAGGTCGATACTGACTGACCCTGCAAGACCCAACTGTAGACTTGAAATTTCAGAAATTCCAGTCCTGTTACACGGACAGTGAAAAGTCTAGTGTTGCCTAGGTGCTTCTTTAAAATTGATTAATTAGATAAAGCAAAAAGAACTGGGAAGCTCAAAAAATTTAAAAAAAGGCCAGTCTTCAAAAGAAAATTTTAAAAACTACTTTTGAAAATAGTTGGTATGACTAACAGATAAACAAAATCACCCCTTACATCCATTTATTTTGTTTTTATTTAAGGTTGGGTTGTGGAGGCAACAGATCCAGGGGGTAACCCTAAACCTAGAAAACCAACAAAGGAAGACTAACAGGAACCATCCTAATGAGATGCATGAGCTATCTCTGATGACTACTCCAAGCTCCACCTAGATGATGGACTTTCTCAACTTTCTTTAAGGCCGAGCCCAGTCATCATATGGAGGAAGCTCATTTTAACCACTTGTATCCAGGAGCTTGACCTGTTATTCCATAGGAAAGCCATGGAACATAGACAGGCCAGTCAATCCAGAAGTTTACCATTTGTTGTAGCCCTTTTCAGTGTACAACTCTTCTTCTAGTGCCCTTCTTGCTGTTTTGTATTGCTATTAACAACCTCTACTGGTTAAGAGGAGAATTGCAGTTTTTTTTTCTTTTGGGTGGGTGGGGTGTACCATAGATATCATATATAAAGGCTAGAAATCTTACCCGCGCTGTTCGTCAATGGACCCTGACGTAGCAACACGACGGCCATCTTACCACAGACAGCTGCCCCTTTCATAACATTGGTGTCAATGGTACATGTACTATTAAATACCTCTAACTTACCTAATTTTTAACCAATTTTCAAATGGTTTGCATTGTTTTAAACGTTAAATATGTGGCTGTGAAAAATATCAGTAATGGCAGGGAAACTCATAAACTGTAAAAGTACCTTGTATCAAGCAAAATGTGTTAATATTTTATTGAGTTAAGAGTATTTTAAGTTAAGTTGACTCACTCACCTTCCATCTGCTACCATTGAGAGCAGAACGTCAGCTGTCGGTGGTAAGATGGCCGCCTTGTAGCTATACGCTGTCAAATCCCAGATGAGACATCTAGCCTTTACATATGATACCTATGGGGTGTACTAGCTCCTATTTTTATGTGTTTGTTTGATTGTTTTTTATGAAAGCATTTTAAAACTAAAACACCTGTTTGTGAGCGGTGGTTTTATTAAGTTTCACAAATTAGTCCGTAATCGATATAGAATCATATCACATCAAATTGTTTTGCATTGAATCTCAATATGTTGACACAAACCATTATTGAATCATATCACATCGCGATTGAAAGCGAAATTGTCCCAACAGTATTCGCTGTCCATGTATCTAGTAAATCGTATTGTTGGCAGTGTACCAAGGTGTGTACCCTATCAGCCACAGACAAGACAAGGCTTAACCCTACTCTATACAAGACAAAGTGCCTTTTAAAGCTGCAATCTTTAAAAAAAAAGAATAATGATCATAAAACAAGACCATAAGACCAAGTTGCATCGTTTTTCATGAAAACTAAAAGTACTAATGACAAGTGATTAATCATGCAGAGGAACAGCCTGGTGACAACTGCAAGCTTTTTATCAACAACAAAAAAAATATTAGTGTTTTTCTATCCATTCTGTTCAACTTGGCTGTGTTTGAGATTAGATCAAGGCAGCACAGACGGTGTGTGGTGGTGGAAGTGTGCATATGCACGCCTGAGAGACGGCGTGTGTCCTCTGCAAGAGGTAAAATAATGACAGGCGAGAATGGATGGCGGGTGACGCTGTGACAAGGAAAGCGCCACATGTTTTAGGCCTCAGGCTGGGCAGCTGCGAAAAACTTCTCTCTTATCCCCCCTCCACCACCGCCGCCTTCCCTTCACTTGGTTTCCTCCCCCGCTCTCCCCCCTACCTCCTCCTCCTCCCAGTCTTCTGCGATGCTGTTCAAACAGAGGACAAAGATGCCCTGGGTCGTTTTCCTCTTCTGATGCCATACGCGACTGCTGGCACTTCTGTATCTCCAGCTCGCAGCCAGACGAGTGACAGGGTGAGACGTGGTGGTTTTAGGGGGGTTTAGTCTTTTGATTTATTTTAAATGCTCTTCCAACAAACTCCTTTCTTCACCAAGAGAAACTGTTGCTGTGTGTTATTACATGGTTATGATGTTTCCTTTGATAGTAGCTGAAACATTTTTATAAAGAGATTAAAAATAGCATTTATTTGGTTTATTTGCTTTGTGTTTTTAGAAAGGTTAGGTTTTAACCTTTAAATCCTGGAGTACCCTTTTAAAAAACAGATTTTTGCAGCCAAGCATCCTCCAAAACCTAGAATGTTGACAGATCTGTCAACATTCTAAAACCTGCATTTCTCTGCCTCTGGCAAGAAACAAAAAAAAAAAAACACACAAAATAAAAATAATGAATAAAAAAACATTTCTGACAGCTTATACTTTTGCCTTTTGTTATGAATTATAGCTTTTTCTCTTAATGTTCTTTATTAGAAAGACAAACCGCAAACGATGCATTAGCTGTGAGTAGATTAAATGGATGTAGAACTAATCAAAAGGATCCTCTGATACATTCTGCTTTTTCTGTCAGTTTCTTTGTTTGTGCATGTGTGAGGGAGTGAAAACCACAGCTTCTTTAAGGAAGAAAAAATACAGAACACACACATTCAAAAGCATCTCTTTTCACCGACAGCTTCTTCTGCCTCCAGAGTTCAAACAAGAGAACGAGCCCGTTAAGGTTATTTAATATTAAAAAATGACCACATTTCTCTGCATTTACGCATGCAAAGTTTGCAGCGACAAAAATGGCAGCTTGCGCGACGCTCGTCACAGTTTCAGGTCAGGCCAGTTGGCTTCACCGATGTGCGACAGCGGTGAGATCCAGGCAGAGCAGCGACAAGAAAGTAAGAGAACAGAAGTGTGGGGTGGGGGTGCGGGGGACGACACGGCAGCCAAGGACTACCACTTCAACATCAAACGAATGTTGTCACAACAGAGCCACCCTTTTAGCTGTGACACCATTCAGCTGCTCGTCACACGCAGCAAGGCGAGGCACAAAGTCGAGCAAAAGCACAATGTTTATTAAATGGAAGAGCAAGGAGGGAGACGCGAGGCAGCAAAGTGCAGCGTTGTCAGACGTTCGTAAATAGCACAGAAAGATGCTGTTTTCTCATCCCTCCATGAAATTGAATGCTGGGGAGGGAAATGAAGTGTGGCTTCCAGTGACTGTAAAGACACCCGCTGAAGCATGGACTTTAGAAAAAAGATGACAATGAAAGGCTTGAATTTGTGTGTGTGTGTGTGTGTGTGTATGTATGTGTGTGGTGGTAGCAGGGGGGATAAGTAATTATTTAGTTATATTTTATGCTTTATGATTTTAAAGCAGATTTCTGTAATGAGCAGCTGGGTGGAGAACTCGGCTAAGGTTAAGGGGAGTGAGAGAAGAGCGATAGTTCTCATGCAATATTATTATTAAAGAACAGAAAATACGCCCACCTATTATGTTATAATGATTATGTCAACATACTGTATAAACAAAAGCTGTCTAATCTCTAAATCTAATCTTGACTCTTTGGTACATTCTGATACACAATATCTAAATCACTCAGTGTGGTTACATGCACGTCTGAGTCGATCGAGGTCGATCTAATGTTAATGAACTGGGAGCCATTATCCTAGTTTACATGTACGCGAGAAAACCGAAGTCTCTAATAAAGTTCATTCCACTCCACTACGGTAGGTGGCGAGATGCGTCCTTTTATGTTCAACTCCTTAAAGGAGATATGAGTAATTTGGTAAACAATGTAGTTTAAAACTTTTTTTATTTTATTTATTTTTTCATAGTATAGCTATAAATATATTGTGGTGGTTAAAAATACCATAAGAAATCAATAAGGTGGTTGTCCTGCAGTTCTCTAAATACTTCAGCCAATCATAGCAACCATTGGACAATCCGGCTGTCTGCCTTGCTGAAGCGCCTCACTTCCACACTGCTTCGTTCCTCCATTAATGGTGCATTTTTCAGCAGAACATCCCGGAGGTGAAAGAAGGACAAAAACAGCTGGCTGTTAGCGCTTACATTTTAGGAAAATGTACCAGAGTCCCAAAAAAGAAAAACACCTTTTCAGCTAGCAGAAAAAAAAACATTTGAACGTAAAAAGAGGAACAACCTGGGTGAACAGCTGGTTTTTGGCTCTCTATTGTTTACTGCGGCAATGCGCGGTGCATGTCCGGAGGAGGCACGGCATAAGGATTATACCTGACGGGAGAACTCTGAGACGTATTTGTGTAAAATAGTTAGCTAAACCTAGCTTGTGTGAAGATTCCTCAGTGAACCTTTCAGTTGAATCAACAGGAATTCTGTTTCTTCATCAATCCCAAAATGCACAGATCGAGCACTCACGTTTGTTTTTGCTGCCATCTTCTTCTACCACTGCTGATTTGTTTGTAATCCAGTTTCTGTGATGTCATCATTTCTAGAAGGGGAGCGTCCAACCGGTCTCAGCTCAACTGAGCTGTTTACATGCAGATGAAATCGAGTTCCTACCGCATTATCTGGATCTTTCAGCTTGATTAGATCCAGTTCGTCTTCAGTCAGCCAGACTAACGCGTTTTATGTAATAAAACGCGAGGATTCAAAAACATTTTATTAGACGTTGCTTCTAATTTGGAAATAAATTTTAATTAATCAAACTTTTTTTTTTTTTACTTCTGCATTTATGAGTTGCTGTATCCTCCTTTTTGTGACCAAACTAGTCTTCGTGTGGGATTGCGGCGGGTAGATTGAGCACAAAACCAGCTGGTATGTAAAGCAACTTGTGAACAGGTAACCCCACAACACCCCTGGAGTACCCCCGAGATGGACGTCCAAAAACAACCAACGCTGACCACGTGCCACCTCACTAGAGGAAAAAAAACAAACTGATGCAACCCATGGTGGGATGCACCATACAGCCTCACAGGGAATTCTCTGTAAAACAGATTTAAACACTACACAAAAACACATGGCAAGTCCCTCCAAAACTAGGTAAAACAGAATGACTGAAGCAATACAACCCTAGTTCCAAACAACCACAAAGCAGTGGCACCAGGTGAACTGAATCACTAATTGCAGTCACACCCCCTGCAGTCCATTACCTGAGCTTCCACAACACCAAAAAAAAGCCAAAGATACCTGCCAGGGTTCAGATCCCGGACGAGCCCCCAATTGTTACAGCCTGGCTCATCGGGCCATAACAAAAGGAGAGACACACCATGCACAAATTTATCAAAATATAATTTATTAAATCTAACCTAAAACTAATTGCACCCAAATGATGGTTGATCTGTAAAACAAACAAAAGTTAAATCATATTCAAACTTAAGACAAACTGAAATGTGACAGCATACCTGAGGAGGAGATCAGAATAGCTTCAGGCAGGCAAAACTGCAGGGGGTTATATGGCAGAGGCTTCCCAGGTCCACAGGTGTTCCCTGTTGCAATCAGCTGCAGCAGGTAACAATGACCTGATCAGCCTCACAGACCCACAGGGTCGTGACACTTTTAGGAACCAATAGAAAAATGTGGAATCTTAAACCTACATATAACAAAGTAGACTTTATTGCTTAATCATGTTAACCAAACAATTAGAAAAAGTCAAATAAACCTTTCAAATCACAAAAGCAGAAGTCTGGGATGTAACCATAAACTGACTAAATCATTGATAGCGAGGCACATTTTAGCTCACTGAAATACACAACACTGGTTGGGCTTTCTCTGAGGAAAAGACGAATTAATATTTTATAGACTATCATTCCTTGAAGGAATGCATTTTGCCCACCAATGTGCATTCCACAGTTTTTAGACTGAGATAATTTTATGTAGGGAGGAGTTGGAGTTATAGCTGCTCTGGTTAAATCCAAGGAAAATGTGAAGCATGATCCCAAACAATCAGCTAACACTCTATATGTGTTGTGGATGCCTCAAAGCTACCATCACAGCAAACCTTAGCTCCATATCTCCAAAATTGTAGCCATTTTTGTGTCTTGGTAAAAGTTCACCCCCAACATTTAAGACCAAAGTTATACACTACTATTTCAAGTCATGTCTGGAGTATTGGGGATGGCTCCTCTACTACCACAGCTACCAAGCTCTAGCTCAATATCTATAATTAGACTAAGACAAAACAAGTGAAAACAAAATGAAGCTTGTAAATGATGTTTTGTTATTATTAAGGGGGAGAAAAATCCAAACCTGCATGACCTTGTGAACAAGTGATTGTTCAGCCTCGGTTAGGGTCAGAGTTCATGACTCCACCATAAGAAAGAGACGAAAAATGACCTGAATTGCAAAATTCCAAGATAAAAAAATCACTGCTGAGCAAAAGGAACACAAAGGTGTTTTACCAGAAAACTTTTTGATATTCAAGACTTTTTGGAAAACATTCTGTTGACTGACAGGACAAATGTTGACCTTTTTGAAAGGTATGTGTTCCGTTACATCTGGAGTAAAAGTAACACCGCCTTTCAGAAAAAAAACATCATACCAACAGTAAAACAGGGCACTGGTAGTGTAATATCTGGGCATGTTCTGCTGGAAGACCTGCTGTGGTAAATAGAACCATCAATTCTGCTGTCTACCAAAACAACATGAAGGAAAATGTCCATCTATCTGTTTGTGACATGACCTTCAAAAGGCTTCATGACCGCAATGTGAATGAATTACAACAATTCTGCAAAGATGAGGAGCTGAATTTCCTCCACAGCTTTGCAAAAGATTCATTACCAAATTTTTGCAAATGCTTCAATGTAGTTGTTGCTGCCAAGAGTGGCCCAAACAGTTATTAGGTTTATGGGGTGGTCACTTTTTCACACATGGCCATGTAGATTTGGAATATTTTTTCCTCCTTAATGATAAACAACTTCCTTTAGACACTGCATATTGCATAATGAGATATTTAGTAAGAGCTATCAATGTAGATTTTTTTTGACAAACATTGCCGTAAAAATGATGATAGTCATTTAAGGCATCTCACATGGAGCAGCGTTTAGTGCATTGATTATATTTAAGCCATCTCTGTCAGTAAAAGAAGTTCCACTAGGATGCCTAAAGTGAATATTTAATTCAGTGCTATAAATGCTGCCGTCTGTGGAAAAAAAAAAAAATTTATTCACATATTGACATTTTGACTAACATCATCAGATGGATGAGTTCTGCGGTCAAACTAAAAGTTACAGAAGCAGCTAAATGAACAGCAGCCAGACTCTCGGCTAAGAGTCTGTGACAGAAGGGAAACAGGGCGGTAAAGAGGAGTAGGACTGTCAGGAAGACACACCAAACAGAAAGGCTGTCTCCTGGCAGACGCCAGCGAGTGGGCCCGTCAGTCGTCATCGCGTGCCACTCTCCTCGCTCGACACGGTGAAACTGAGGCAATGTACCCCATGAAATATTCACCAAAGTTGTTTTTGCTTAAAAAGGAGTGGCGAGGGGGGGTCTGCCCAAATGCTCTGGATGTCAGGTTTGCTTAAGGCCTCTGTACAAGGGTGCGACAGGAGGAACAGCAGGGGGTCCATTAAATGTTCACACAAATGTACCGCTAACGGCACATCGGTCTGCACAGGCAATGCTTCCCCACATCCTAAAGCGCTCGGCCAAGTCTGCAGCACCTCTAGATATTATGAGTTTGACTCTAGGTAACGCTTGCTTTTTAAAAAGTACAGTTCCTTATCTCTATTGCAGTTATTGGACAGGAAAGTGACATAATATTAAACGCAGTGCTTTAAACACAACTCCAAACTCAACCGCTGCATTTTCAATGCTGGCGTGGCTTATTACGTCTATTTTGACTCTCATCATTAGCAAAGTTTTAACACAAAAAAGCCAATTTACACAGTGTTATGAAGCTAGGGCAACACAGAAATCCAATTAAAGAACACATTTAAAAAAATAGATTAAATGAAATGGTACTCTATAAAGGGGAAAAAAGCTTTGCGTGAGCTGTGCAGACCTCTACATCCTCAAATTTTTATTATTAACTGTAACTAAGGCCAGCCGTGACCTAGCAACCCACTGGGAAGGAGAGGACTGGCTTTATTTTTATCAGAGTCAGTAAAAAAGAGAAATAATTACCTCCTAATTAAGATATTAACAGATTCTTTTATTTGCTTTCTAGGTTGACGGCTCTGTCGTCGTCTTGTTTTCTTTGCGATAGCCTCCATCGCTGGGATATGCATTATGTAGGGGATGTAAATATAGAGTGGAGTATGGTATGAAAACACGCCATTAAGCTGCTGTAGCTACTGCGTTAGGTTGAAACCTAACACAATAACACCCGGTCCCTTTGTATCAGTGTGAAAAGGTCACTTCTGTCGCCAGTCTTAATGCGGTACATTCTTTTCCCGATCCGCAGTTTTGATTTTGGCATCTGAAGAATGGAAAAGAACGGCGCTACTTACAACTGAATGGGGACGTGACTATAGCTGAGACGCTCGATTATACGGTGAATGAAGAAACCAAGATGTAGGAGAATGCCTCATTGTGGGTTCACAACCTCCTGGCAAACAAGTGTCTGCATGATGTTTCAGTGCCCCACACACAGGGATGTTCAACATTCCTCACTAAATTGTTTAAAACATACCTAGTTGGACATATCTGTGTTAACTATGAGTTTAAAGAAAAAAGAAAAGCTTTTGCTCCATCTTTACGGGCTGTTACTGGTAGTGACTTGTTGGTGACACAACATTGCAAGAATTGCCAAGTCCTCCCAAAGTTATCCCACAATTTACACAGTTTGGAACTTACAGAAGCTAAATTAGGAGGCAATTTTGAAAGTCTTGCAAGTTATTTTTAACCCTCGTACTGTCTTCTGGGGTCAAATTTACCCCAAAAGACTATAAAACACCATAGGCTCCAAAATAAGGCCTGTGTGAGGCTGAAAACATGTTCAAAATTCATACATACATAAGCATAATGCATAAACAAGGCATCCTGCTCCACCCCCACACCTCCAGATCAACCCACGTAGAGGTGGTGCGCACCAGACATCAGCACCAGGTTCTCCCTTGAGTACCTCGATGAAAACAATGATGTGCATCCTTGTTTATATAACACGAGGGGTGCACATAACTAGTGCGCCAGTCCGCATGAGAACCAGATGTCATGAATGAGTACCAGAACCGACTGCCCAAACGTGCCTTTGCGCCTTCAGTACCTATACGGAAAAATTGTGTGCACCCCTGTATAATACAAAACCAATGAAAGTTGATCTAAGTGCTTTACAATTCAGTGTAGCAGAAACATAAAAACAGCAGTAAAAGCAATAAATCATCCATCCATCCATCCATTTTCTGTAGCCGCTTATTCCTCCACAGAGGGTCGCGGGGCAGCTGGTGCCTATCTCCAGCGGTCAAGGGGCGAGAGGCGGGGGACACCCCGGACGGGTCGCCAGTCCATCGCAGGGCCACACAGAGACGAACGAGACAAACAACCACACACCCACTCACACCTAAGGACAATTTTACCAGCCCAATTAGCCTGACAGTCATGTCTTTGGACTGTGGGAGGAAACCGGAGTACCCGGAGGAAACCCACACACGCACGGGGAGAACATGCAAACTCCACGCAGAGAGGCCGCAGAGCCGGGACGCGAACCCACGACCTCCTTGCTGCGAGGCAACAGTGCTAACCAGCTGCGCCACCATGCAGCCGCAATAAATCATAAAAGACCTATTAGAATGTGGCTGGATCAAGACGAGGGTTGGAAAACCAGGGCTGAGTTGACCCCATCTTGGCATAATTCTATCAAATCAGAGCAGCAGTATCTCCATAGGTAGAGCACTCATTTTACAACCTGACAGTCATCGGTTCAAACCCCGCTCCTTTATCATTGTGTACTTGGGCTTCACCTACATTGCCTGCTGGTGGTGGTCAGAGGTTCCAGTGGCGCCTCTATATGATCGCTTCACTTCTGTGGCTACAATGACATGGCGTGTGAATGATCACACCATGCCAGTTGTTAGTGGTGTGATGGGGTCGTGGTCTAAGCATGAGGCTAATAAAGTCAGTCCTGCTTCAAATACTCACCAACCAATCCACACTGGTGGCTTGATGTCATGGATACACAACTGCTCCTCCCCACCCAAGACCCTAATATGCTGCCACCATGATGACAAACCACCATAATCTTTCTATAGACCCATTGAATGTTATTGTTTACATCCGGGTACTTTTGGACAAGCTCAGTCGCTGGAGGGCAAAAGCCCAGCTCCGGCAGCTAAACAGAGCTGTATCTCTGCGGTTTAAACTAACAAAATAAAGCGCTTTTAACAACTCCAAGACGTTTTACAGATTTTTAAAAATGAAGCAGGAAACAAAACATATCGGACAAATAGGTTAAACAAATTAACGGCGGTTAAATGCTTGGTTAAATAGGTGAGCTTATCGTACTTTTTCCGGATTTCTGAAGGGAGCCAGAGTGTGTCCCGTAGGGTGGGAACAACTACGGAAAAAACTCCCGATGCTTTGAAACGGTTGTCTGAGACAGCGGGAGAGGTGATGGTGATTTAGGGGAGCAGGGAGGTATGGAGGGGCGACGTTACTGAGAGCTTTATGTGAGGAGTAGATCTGAAATCCGTTTGAATAAGCTAACTAGCTGTAGAGCTAGCCTGCTGGAGTCCTCTGAACCGGGCCGTCTGGACTAAAGTCCGGTGTAAGTTCACTCAGCTGAAGCAACAAAAAAGTAATCTGATCTCTTCTGCGTTGTGCGGGTTAATGTTGAAGGATTACCGTGACACCGGTAGTTTTTATAGATTAATAGATTCTCTGTTTATTCTGATGAGCTCCGTGAACTGAAACACAAAACATTGGAGCTGCCGACTCCGAACTCCGTCCTCTCCCAAACAAACGGGCCGATCTCAGGAGGGACAGTTTATGAATAAATAAATAAATCATTTGTATACTTTTGACCTACCTGACGAGCTCAGTAAACATAAAATCAATGACATTAATGGCTGCCTGCTCCGATTACAGAACACATTTTGTCTAATTATTTAAAAATAAACTATTTTAACCAGGTTACAAAGGCTTAGAAGTCATTAGATGGCTATAACTAGTTGTCTTTTAATATATGAGGCAGATATTTAACTTTTTTACCTGTGATGAGACTTTGGCTCCACGACGTGGTGATTAATCCACTAGAAGTCTCCGATTTTGGTGATTTTATCAGCTGGAAACCTGTGAAATGTTACGTTATTGTCCTTCTTTCATTTATTTGTGCAGCTTGCATGTGTTAACCATGCTGATAGAGTTTATTTAGTCGCTATTTATCTCCATTTATTGACAATTGACGGATAATAACAACGGGGCTCAGCGGGGCTGTGCCGTCTTCTTGCCCCCCTGCTTCTGTCTGGGGGCGGGACTTTGGCCGCGTGACGTCACGCGTCAAGGGGTCTATGGGGTTTTGTGCATTGTTGAACCATTACACTTCCATCAGGCAAATGGAGAGCACATTGTGTTTTTAATACCACACCTCATCGAGACCCTGCAAAGACCATCCACCTTCTGGCTTATTTTTTAGTCACAGCGGGGGGTCTTTTTTAGATTTTTAGAGCTCTTGTACGAATTAATTTTTGATAAAGTTAAGAAAACACAGGAATTTTTAAAAATGGCTACTAACTTTAGATGACTATTTCATTTTATATCCCTGAGACTCCTTGTTAAAGCTGCCAGCAGTACAAACAAAACCATTCTACTTCTGGTCCATATGTATTTCAACAGTGTTTTATTAAAAGATGGGGTACAGGAGTTTGTCTTATGATTCACATCCTATGAAGCAGCACAAAGATAAGCTAGGCACATAGTGAAATCTAATCAGAACCCCAATGTTTTTTTTTTCTTTTTTGTCTATGGAAATGACTAGCTCCTTATCAGCAGAAGAGGTTATTTGTGCAGATTCTCGCTGTGGCTTAGTGAAGGGACTCAATCACTGCTGCCCAGCGATAGGCCTTACTTTCGTCCTCTCCCTTTCTCATCTTTTTATCTGAAAGAGCGGAAATGAAAGGATGGTATCTGGAACTCTCCACGTCCTCGGTTCAGGAGATGGAGAGTGACGGACATTTTCTTTTAGGCTTTGGCTGTCAGATAAAGAAAAAGAAACTGGGTTTATAAATCTGTGCTCGGAGAGAAATATGGTGGCGGTTAGGAAGTCTAGACGAGAGCAGACTCAACAAAGAAGAGTATTATGAGGTAATTTGTGTTGTGACAGCTATAGTTACAACTCAGGAATATTCAAGCTTTTGAACATTTAGCTTAACTCGATTGGGGGACTGTCTGGGAGGGCTGTATTGTACAGAGCTTGGGAAGAATTTATAGTCTTTTCCTACAACTTTTGTCAACTTTGGCTTAAGAATTCACTGTTCTTGACATTGTCTCAAACTTTAAAGGATTGCATGTTACGACTTGTAATGTGCGTCAATAATAAATCATGAGTTTGCAAAGATATATAAAAATATGGGCAACAACCGGCCTGAAAATCTCCCAAATTCCACCTGCCTGTCATGTCTCCAAAAACACCCATCTTTCTAACTCCATGAGTGGATATTAAATACCTAAATGATTTAGATTTTAAAAGGATGATGTCCCATATCTAGCTTCATATTAAACATATTTTAAACTACAGAACCAATCAAAAAGCCCAAAAATGAACTGTAAAACAATTGTTTTAGGCAGACTTGTTGGTAGAAATGTCCACAGATGTTTCTTTCTTTTTAGCTGCTCCCTGAACAGAGTGAATCTTTGTGAATCAAACATTCTGTCTATGAATGACCTTTGTGGTAAGATATTTAGTTGTCAGCTCATGGATTAAAGATTCAACAATTAGAGTCTTCCCACCGCCGCCGTTTAGAAGTATTCATTTTCAGTCTGCTTCTTCCTGAACTTTTAGGAACCCACTAAAGAAAACTTGGCCTGTTTTTCAGGCCAAAGACTTTGATTTAGATGCTCAAAATATTTAGACTCAGCTGCTTCTTCAACATTTATTAATAAAACATTGGTTTTCGTTTACTTAAATGCTAAATATATCAATGTTTTTATTCTCACTATGCAGGATTAAGACAAACTATTACACGTGGAGTCCAGCACATAACAATCATAACAATCATTCAATCTTTTAATTAATCATTAAACAAAGAATAGAGTTAAAAAGGACATTTCAGGTTTACAGATCCTTAGACCTTACCTTGACTTTGTCGCCTTGTGTAAGGATGTCCCACAGTGTGTGCTGAAATTTAGTCAGATCCATTTGACGGCCTCCTCCCATCAAAACCTGGGGACCAAAATGGATTTATCTTCACACACTGCAGCATTTATTTTTAATAAGTAAGGATGACATTTAAATACATTGGTTATGTTCTTCCACTAAAACATCAATAATTACACCGAAACTTAAGAAACCTGGCTTAGTCCCATCAAATCTAAATGTTTCAGACCAGTTTCCAATAGGGTTGGGCGATGTCTAACTTTGTTCCAATCGTCCATCGTCAGTCCAAAAATCGACGATGGGCGATTTATTCGCGCAGGTGACATGCTGACATATTTGCGGGCGGAGCAATGTAAACACACACTAATGGATTTGCCAAATTAGACCTCAGAAGTCCCAGAATTGAGGAAATAGTTGTAAAAAACACAGCGTCGCCTATTTGGGGCTACTTTGGCTTTAAACAGACATATAGTGGCAGAAAAGAGCTCCAACATCGAGTGTTTACCCTTCTGCTGTGTGCTAACCAAGCTAACACAGAGCTAGCAGCTATATAGCTGCTGCTGCTCCGTCACCAAAATCGCTCAAAAAGACTTCAAACTGCAGCAGAGATTTATTTCATGGAAGCGACGTTCACTGAAGGGTTTTTTTTTTATTTGTGTTTCAGTTTTAGTTTCATTTTGTTTCTGTCGTTTATCGTACTTAGCTGAAGACAGTTGAACACCAGATCAGTGTTATGACTCGCTAAATATTCCTAGCACCAGTAGCCGACGAATAAACACGGTTTAACTGGAACAAAGCCAGCCTCTGATCGTTTCCTCACCGCCACACCATAGATATTATTAGATACATTTATTTTCTTAACACAAGCTGCTGCTGTTCTGTCTGCTACGGAGTGAGTAAACATCGCTGCTCCGCCAGCTCTTGGGGGGAGGAGGAGGAAAAAGCAGGAAGCGGCTGCTTGCAGCTGGGAGGAGTTTGCGTGTAACGTTTAAAAAGAGCATTATTTATTATTTTTACGTGGGCTGCGTCCTTTGACTTCAACCAAACGTTGTTAATAATTAAGAAATTAATTTATAGTGGGACGAATAAATCGTTTTTGAAAAACGGGAGGCGATTGGCTGATCCCATCGCCGATGATCGATGCATTCGTCTGATCGCCCAACCCTAGTTTTCAACCTCTTATTCTGTTTAAAGTTTTAGAAAGAGTAGTAGCTCGCCAAGTTCATAACTACCTCAGTGACAATACCTTGTATGAATAATTTCAGTCTACTTTTCGGCCCTATAACAGCACAGAAACACCCCTGGTCAAAGTCACAAATGACCTCCTGATGGCATCAAAATCTTTTATGACGAGATCTCATTACACCCCAATTACACATTCTTTTTCAAATGTTGTGATGAGATATTATGAGTAAGAGCACAGCTTTGTCCTATTTGGAAAATAAACACACTTTTGATTATGTTGTGATTGTATGAAAATGTGCTTTTATGATTGAGGTGTTTTCCCTGCACCCCAGCGTTGCCCTCTATCTGGGGCAGGGTGGTGGGGCCCCGTTTTCTTCCCCTAATTCCTTTGCTTCCCCCTTGTCACCCCTTTCTTTTTATCTGCATAGGGGAGCTGCATGCCCACAGTCAACCTGATCTTGTTTATGTATTTTCTATGTGCTGCATGTGTGCTCTTGGTGAGGTTGTACTTAAGCGATGTCTCGTACCAGATTGGTTCAATGACAAATAAAGTGATTCTGATTTTTTTGGGGGGTCATGCTCAATTTTCATGGTTTTGCTCAGCAAATTCTGACAAGTAAGAAAATTAAAAAAAAAAAGTTGTGTCAACCAGGTAGTAGTTTATGTGTTTAGCTGCATATTTCTATAGATATTTGATGTGTCTACCTTATTAGGCTAATTTTAAATGACTTCACCCTACATTTAGTCAAAAAAAATTAGCTTTACACAGAAATGTTTCTTTGAAGGTTTTGATCATTTTTAATGGATAGTTTATCAAAATCATCTAATTATCATTGGTGCAATCATAAATATCATTTTTTTAAAGAGTTTGAAATTTTAATATCATATCAAAACTAACTAGTAATAAACTGCCATGCCCAATAATCTCACGTCCTCACTCAGTCAAGTAGTCCTTTAGCTAAGTCAGCTACTACAGCAACATCGAAGAACTTCTAGAAATCAAACATCATTCATCAGGAAGAGAGTTTCTTTTACCCATTTGTACGCTGCCTGAACGTTTTAATTCACAGGAGAACACACGTATCATTCCTCCTGTCTCAGTAAACAAGGACTCCTGCAGGGGAAAACAGCTGACAGGAGAATTAATCTGCAGCCTTTTGCCAGTTGAAGTGAAAGTCAGTCAGGCGGTGCATACCAGTGAATGCCCATCAGTCACAAGGCCTTGTGCAAGGCCAAAAAATAAAAAGTGCGTCGCTGCTGCACACTGAGGGTTAAAGGATGGTAAAAGAAGGCTGCAAGCTGGTTCAGTGTTTATTCATTGGAAATGGAGTCACCTGGAAGCCATTTTGGGAACAATACATCACAAGCAGGCGCTGACCTTTACATACTACGCACAATGAGGCTACGCTAATAAACACTACTTAGGGTTTGAACACGTAGACTAGAAGGAATGTTCACTGAATCATGTTGAGCTTAAATGGCAGAAAGTTCCTCTGTGGATGGGTAGTTGTTTTCAAAGCCGGAGTCAAATTGGTTGTTTCAGACTAAAATGAGCCAAACATGAGTCTTTGCTTAGGGCTGACATTCACTTTTTGTTTTAAAGGAGTTTGTTTTGAATCATTCTAGCCACCAAACTCAGAGTTAATGAACTGTTGGATTAACCAGTTAATAAGAATTGCTTTATTTAAAGGAGTGGTTTTCTGGGTTATTTTATAGTTTTGCATTGTTCTCTAGTGTAATTCAATGCTATCTGTGCAATTTTTTATAAAGAAAGAAGCTTTGATGCTTATAATATAAGCTTTAGAAGTTTCCCATCTGACACCTGAATTTGAAACAGCAGGATTCTCATTAGTATTCATGATATGCACAGCACTCGCTTCTGATTGGATGACCGGAACGTCAATACTCCGCCCCCTTATTCAGACTGAAATGTCCCAATACTTTGTAAAGTGAAAGAGTGAAAAAGATAAACATCCAGGTAACAAACAGTAGCTAGTCTTTACTGAAGATTAGCTTTGAGGAAAAAAAAAAAACAGCTTTGAGGGAGCCTGCTTCCTGCTATCACTCATTTCCTCAGCTTTCCTCCTCTTTTTCTCCTCTTGCTGTCTGTCTCACCCGCTCTCCCCTCCGAGGAGGGGGGGGGGGGATCGCGCAGCATGGTGCTGACCGCGGCTTAAGGCTGGAATACACCAGATACCTCAGCGATGCGCCACCTCTTGGCTGCGGTCTTGGCTAGGGTTGGGTATTGAAAGGGTTTCATTCGGTACCGGTGCCATTTCGATACTTTTATAACGGTACCAGTTCCTAAACGGTATTTAAATCAGTACGTTTAAAACCTAAAAACACAGATTTTTTTTATGATCCCCTGACTTTTTATTTCTTAAGGCAAAAGGCCGGGCCAAACATCAAATTCTTCATAATTTAAAGAAAGAAAATATTTACATTATACTGTACATTAATTACATGTACAAAACATTAACTGAACAATTATTAACTGAACATCAACTCAATCTACTGACTAACAATGGAAATACAATCCTAAACACAGAACTAACACTCAGATCGGTGCTCTTTGGTGTTCTTGTTGTCACACAGTGAAAAGTTGGTTTTGATTTTAGGTTTTATTTATTTGCATGTTTTTTTTCCTGTTTTTATAATTATTATTGCATGTTTTATACTGTTTTAATGTTGTTTGTTTTTAATTCTTTGGATCACTGTGGACTGATTTTAACGTGACTGATAATCACTATCACCTGTTGTAAGTGGGCGTGTCCAGGAGGAAACTTATTTAGGTGCCACTCAGGTTGGCAGAGCAACAGAGAGAGTGAACAGGACAGAAAAGAAAAGGACAGACAACGAAGGAAATGAAAGGTGTGCTGAAGGAAAAAAAGAGAAGCAGCAGGATGTGAGGAGGAGGCAGATCGGCTGTCCCGGTGAGCGGCGAGGAGTCGAGCGTCTGGTCCCCGCAGCTGGAGCCAGGATCCTCGCTCCAGCTGCGGGGACCAGCTGTGCGTCCCACCGATCTCATGGTGCGCGCTGCGAGTGAGTGACGGCCGGCATGAAGTGGACCTCTGCCCGCACCCTTCAGACCAGTGTGCTCTGCGGGCGAAGAGATGCGAGGAGCCGCGGCTGACGTCACCGCTGGACTGCCGCACAAGGAGATGGGTGAGTGAGCGTGTCGGGGTTGTTTCCTGCAGCAGCCTGCTGCGTGTGTGTCACGTGACGTTTGTGTGCTACAGGCTACAGCTTATTAACAGCAAACACCAGAGGGCGTAATTAGGCGGCTATATTTTGGGGCACCGAAATGGCGCACCGAAATTCACGTTGTATTTCGGTCCGGGTAGTACCGATGATGTAACGGTCGGGTCCATACCGGAACCGAACTTCGGTACCAAACCCTAGTCTTGGCAAGTCTTGTACTCACACAAGACGCGCTCCTGACACAGCGCGCCATAGGTTGCTGTTTGAAAAATTGCACGATAGTCACAACATCACGCGGGAAGTGAAAACTGGAAGCGGGAAGTGAATTCTTTGTTTATATGTGATCAGAGCTGCCGTCATGTGTTGTGGGAATCTAATTCTAATTCTTTCAAAATGGGTAAGTAGGCTATTTAATGGAGCTGTTGTTTGTGTGTGCCGTAATGTTTGTGGCGGTTTATTTCTGTGTGCCGTAATAGGAGCCGTTCTGCGTCGTAACGCCGGTGTCAGAAAGTACTCAACATGTCGTGACACGCGCACAGCTGCGACTGGCGCTCCTTTTTAAACTGGAGCGAATCTTTAGCGGGCTGGCGGCGTCTCGCGTTTCTGGGGCGCGTTGTGGCGAGCTCTGTGTGAGTGATCTGATGGACTAGAATGGTTTTAAATCAAAATAACGCCGCAGCCACGACGTGGCGTGTCGCTGACGTGTCCGGTGTATTCTAGCCTTTAAACAGACACACACACACACAGAGAGGGAGGAAAAACGAAAAAACAGAGAGAGAGGGACCGGCCGTCACCGGCGGCAGCCAGCCAGCCAGGTATATCGCCTAGTTGGCAACACTGCGTCTGCGTGCCGCCATGTTGAATTTTCAACAAAAACAAAAGCTAGCAGCAGGGCGGACCGAAAGGCGTTACCATCTCAGCGAATACACGTTGTGACGTCAAACCGGGCACAAATGCACATCCACATTTTTAAGTTTCATTTCTTACACATTCTGTTTTTTTTAAATAACCAGGGAACAGAGAGCTTTCATGTTTGGCCGACATGACAGGCTCAGGGGGACCTATTAGAAACTATGAAAACCTGAAAAAAAAAATGGATTCTGACAAAACCACCCCTTTAACATGTTTAACCCTTGCACTGTCCTTACTTTGGAGCCCATGGAGTGTTCCAGACTTTTGGGGTCAATTTGATCCCCTAAGACAGGATGAGGGTTAACTGATTATCATCTGTTGGTAGGACACAATGAAATATAGTGTCAGTTTAGACTTTTACACACTGAGTTTTAAGTATAATTTTTTTCCTGGACTTATAATGAACAGTGTTCTTAACTCCAAGATGCCCCCATGAGGTCATTACTAGTTATTAATACTCATTACTAGTGTTTCCCTGATAGATTTGGATCATTACTTTTTGAAAATGTAAACCTTGAAACAATGTCCTGGCAAAACCAGAAAATTATTAGTAATTAGTTGTAGTGCTTTAACAAGTCATCTAGGTGAAATTAGGCAGCAGCTAGAAAATGCATTTAAACCAGTCTGTAAAATATTCACCTCAATGTGTAAAAAAAGAAAAAAGTCTCCAATAGTTCTGATGAATAAGCTCTCTTCTCTTCATATAGTCAAACTAACACAGGCTGATAAAACTGTATGCAAAGATATTACCTTACAAGAGATCAAATAACATGGTTACATATTGAGGCTATGTTATTTGATAGATCCAGCTAGTTCCAGCACAGCTTCACAAATATCACTTTTATCTACCTGGCATCAGAATATTGGGTTTCCAGTCAGTTATGAAATGTATCGCCTCGCAAATATGTGGAAACAGCACAAACAAAGAGATGAGACATCTATTACCATGAACCCACACAAGTGAAAATATTATGTCTCCCACACAGAGCTGGTACATAAGCATAGACTATATTAAGAAAAAAAATAGAAGCACACACACACTCTAATCTCCTTGTCTGGAAGGCAAAGCCAATGAGGAAATGACTTAATATGTATTCTGTCTAACAGATACAAGTATAATGACTCCTGTTATGTATAAAAACAAAAGAAAATGACCTCATTTGAACTTAGTGAAGCACTTATCTGATGAGTATATGAGTCTTTTTCAATATATTTTGGTGTGATTTAGTATTTTGGGCTTTTATTTGAAAATCTAAATAATCACAAAGAACATTAATTATCCCTTGAAAAATAATAAACACAACTTGAAACAGCAGACTGTTCCAAAATGACACAATGCAACATTTATGAGGCTGACGCATTATTATTTACAAATGACACAAGACCAAATTCACAATGGAAACCAACATGTTTTTAGGAATGATTACTTTTACCTTTCTCTGATAAAACATCAAAAGAATACATTAAACATAGGGATAGACATTTCAAGTGAAAATACTATTTAAAATAGGGGGCAATTAGAACGTTTTAAGAATAAACTTATATCCAAAGGCTAAAATGTGTGCATGTTGGTCAATAGTTTTCATAAGAAAAAATGTAAGTAAGTAAAGTTTATTTATATAGCACCTTTCACAGAAAAAAAATCACAAAGTGCTTCACAGAAAACAGAATCAAACATGATAAAACAAATAAAATCAATAAAACAAACAAAATATCATTACAAATCAAAATCATTAAACAACAACAAGAGAACATAAAAGAGTTATTTAAAAGCAGTTTTGAATAATTGGGTCTTCAACTGCTTTTTAAAGGAGTCCAGACTGTCTATACAGCGTAAAACTAAAGGAAGGTCATTCCAAAGTCGCGGTGTAACAGACTGGAAGGAGCGATCACCTCGACTTTTCTATCTGGTCCTTGGAACTGTTAGGAGATTCTGGTCTGTGGACCTGAGAGCTCGGGTTGGAGCGTACGGCTTTATCATTTCAGTAACATAAAGAGGAGCTGGACCATGTAGGGCCCTGAAAGTTAGAGTCAGGATTTTAAAATGAACTCTACATTTAACAGGTAACCAGTGCAGAGACCTCAGAATAGGAGTGATGTCATCTTTCCTGTTTGCTCCAGTGAGGAGCCTCGCTGCAGAGTTCTGGACCAGCTGAAGGCCATAAAGGGCTTTTTGGTTCAAACATGTGAAAAGTGTGTTACAGTAATCTAGACGGGAGGAGATCAAAGCATGAAGAACCATTTCCAGTTCAAGTTTTGACACCAACTTTCCCAGTTTGGAAATATTTCTCAGATGATAAAAACAGTTTCTGACCAGCTGTTTTGAGTGACCTTCAAGAGACATTGATTGGTCGAAAATAACACCCAGATTCCTCAGGTTTGACTTTACAGCAGAACTTAAATGTCCAATCTGTTGACTGATCAGAGGGACCATCCTATCAGGGGCAACAATCAGACATTCAGTCTTTTCAGGGTTTAACTGAAGGAAGTTCTTTTCTAACCAGTTAGTAATGGCTGACAGACACTCCAGTAGTTCAGACAGTTTGTAGAACTCTGAGTCCTTGAAGGAGCAGTACAGCTGAATGTCATCTGCAGAAAGGTGGTAGGAGACATTGTGACATCTACTAATGATCTGTCCAAGAGGATGGATATATAGTAAAAACAGGAGTGGACCCAGAACAGAGCCTTGGGGTACCCCACAGAACAGATCTGTAGTATCTGACATGATGTTGTTTATATGGACACTGAAACTTCTGTTTGAGAGGTTCGATCTGAACCAGTCTAAAACTGTTCCAGAGATCCCCACCAAGTCACGGAGTCTGTTCATTAAGGTGCTGTGATCAACAGAAAGGTCCAACAAAACTAAGACTGTAAACTCCCCGGAGTCTGCTGCCATCATGATGTCACTGGATACTTTGAGTAAAGCTGTTTCTGTTGAATGTTTTTACGGAAACCAGATTGGAATTTATCAAAAATGTTGTGTTGTTCCAGAAAAGAGACCAGCTGATCAGCCACGACTCTTTCTAAGAGTTTAGAGATATAGCTCAGTTTGGAAATGGGCCTGTAGTTATTTGGCTGAGAGGAGTCCAGACTGGGTTTTTTAAGGATGGGTTCAATAACAGCGTGTTTAAAGATGGAGGGGACGGAGCCGGTTTGGAGGGATAGATTGATAAAATCAACAATGCATGGGCCAACTAGGTCAAAAGCTTTAAGAAGCAAAGAGGTTGGGAGAATATCAACTGGGCTTGAAGATTTTTTCATGTTCTGAAAGAATGAGACAGATGTCCTGAAAATGAACAGGTGTGAAGAAGGACCAGGTATGGGAAGGAGGAGGGTGGATGGGAGAACAGGGAGCAGATGGGGGTGAGAAACCTGACCTGATGTTTCTAATTTTGTTCTCAAAAATGAAAGGAAGTTGTTGCAATCAGACCTTGAGAACACAGGGATTTTGGGCGTTTTAGGTGAAACTATCTGATTGATCGTGTCAAACAGAACTTTGGAGTTTTTATTTGAGGAAATTAGTTGAGAGAAGTAAACAGCTCTGGAGTTTTTAACCATTTCATTTAAAGATGTTATCAATTCCTTAAGGTACAGTCGGTGAATTTCCATTCTTGTTGATTTCCAAAGCCTCTCAGCTTTACGGCATGTCCTTCTGAGATTATAAATATGTTCGTTCATCCAGGGACTGTTCCTTCTATGAGATACCACTGTTTGTTTAACTGGAGCTACTTTATCTAAGATAGTAGAACACTGCTGATTTAATGACTGGATGAAGAAGTTTGCATCTTCACCATGAACTAAGCTTCTATCAAACATCACAGAAAAACCATCAACTGCTGACTGATTAATGATGCGTCTTTCTGAACTCAGTTTGTGAGGGACAGGATCAACGTTAGACTGAATCTTAAAGAAAACACAGCTGTGGTCACTCACATGAACCTCCTCAACATGTAGCTGATTGATGTTTAGACCCAGAGAGAAGACTAGATCCAAAGTGTGACCCATATTATGGGTTGGTCCTGATACATGCTGTACAAAGTTAAAAGAATCAGTGATGGATCAGAAATCAGCTGCTGTGTTACACTCAGGGTTATCAATGTGGAAGTTAAAGTCACCCAGAATTAAAACCTTTTCCAGCTTAATCATGGATGATAAGAAATCTGAAAATTCAGAGAGAAAAGGGCCAGCTGGTCCAGGAGGTCGGTAAATTAAAACACAGTAAAATACTTCTTGTAACCCTACTTTGATGATCTGACATTCAAAAGTAGTGAAACAGCCACTGTTGATCAGACTACAGGCATGTTTGTCCTTAAAGACCACAGCGAGACCTCCACCACGGCGTGAGGGGCGTGGTGTGGTAAACACAGAGCAACCTGGAGGACAGATTTCATTAGAATGGACAAAGTTACCATCTTGTTCCCATGTTTCAACTAGAAAAAAGAAGTCTAGGCCCTGCTGGGTGAAAAGGTCATTTAAGATAAAGGATTTGTTAGAAATGGATCGGGCATTTAACAGGGCACACTGAACTGAAGGATGCAGGTCATTTTTCTTCTTTGTTACTTGGAGATGGATGGGTCGTAAGCACCTGTTGAGTTTCCGGGCTCTCTGATCAGAGTGATTAGGGCAGCGGGTTGATAAATGAACTGGAATAGGAAAATGTTCTGGTTTGAGAGCCGAGGAGGAAACTGTGGGGACAGAGACTCTGGGAAGAGACATAGATGATGGTTGAATTTGTGGTGGACTGTAGGGGGCAACGGCGTTTGGAGTGGTGGTGAGACCGAAGGCTGCAGAAGGTGTAGATGACTCGGATGTAAACAGTCATGTCTGTGTAGAGGAGTC